>JAGFBZ010001802.1:0-234927 GCA_018398805.1 Hirundichthys speculiger | reverse complement strand
CAGGGCTTTTAGTTTTGAATTGTTTTTGGCTAATCGCTGTTTAGACTATGGGTGTGCGGGGCTTTGCAAAGACACACAGAGGTTGCTAAATGATGACTCAGGAGTTAGTCAGTGCCGAACACTGTACCAAAGACTCTTCAAGTGCTTTTTGATTTGATTTCAAGCTACTTTACCGCACATACTCAGACATGACTGGCACCACATTTAGTGATGACGATAACAATCATGGGGTTATAGATACTGCAACTTTGAAGAGTCACAAGATGATTAACAAAGTAAGAGAGAAGCAGGAAATCAGGAGACTTTCCTTTGATTGCATATAGTTTTACAGGCTAGTTTTAGCTTGCAAGAAATAACTCACGTACGAATATATATATGAAATTGTGTGTGCTAAAACTTAGGCAGGTATTTTTTTCAACCCCAAACCCACATCACCACATTGTACAGGAAGAACAGGAGAGTGTGTCACAAGCGAAATGACATCTAAAACAAGTGCTGCCAGAGATGAAACGAGGTCTTGCACAGCTCCGCTGGGACTCGGCCTGCCGCTTGAGGCCCTACGCCGGTCACAGTCACCTGCGGGTCGGACAAGCCTTTTCACCTAGGCAGGTGGCCCGTGGGCTGAGTCATTGCAGGTCCCAGCAGACCTCTACAAGCTCTTGTTTCAGCTCTGGTAGCGCTCATTTCAGATGTGTCGTCGGGTAGCGGTCCAGATAGTAAACTTGGAAGGTTTCTGAAGTGATCAGGGAAGAAAGCTGCTCGAGCGGAGGAACTGAATGCTACAGCTGCTGCTAAAGGTAGAAGCTAATGAGCTAGTAGCAGTCCGGCAGGTGTTCTCAGGTTAGCCCTGGTCAGCAGGCTTCAAACATGACTATAGATAGCTGCTTTAGCTTCATGTACATTTAACAGCACAACATGACATAGTTCTAAAATAAAAATGACTATGGTCTGTTGGGGCTTTATTCACAGCTCCCGTCAGCTACTCTTGTGAAGGTCCAAAATACAACTAGAAACAGTCCGAGAGAGAATTAAGACAAGCTGAGAAATGAAGAGGTTACCTTTTACCCATTTAGAAACCCACCTGGATAAAGGGCCATTTACTTTTCCTCTGTCACACTTGTCATTGGATTAAACCTCCCCCACAATCTCTGAAGACCATCAAAACATGATGTGGAATCCTATAAAGTGGTTTGTGTACCATGGGAGCTGCAGACCTCTTTTTGCCCTCTATAAGAATAGCCAACCAAACCCCAGAGCTGGCTACTCCTGAGACACAGGCTAAAGTCAATTTAGTTTCTTTCTTCACTGTCTCTCTTCTGTCAGCTCACTCACACACCAGGTGGAAAATGGCAGCTTCTCACATGGCAAGCATGCACACTCATAACTGGGGGTGTCAGAGAGAAGACAAAATGGGGGATAAAAGTGTTTTTATGCACAAGGGACCATATTCATCTGGGTGCATGCATGCATGCATCCAACTGGCAACACTTTGTAATAGTGTTATTCCCTTTGATAAGTCTATTAAAGCTCTTTGCCTTTAACGCAAAGTCTTTCAGCTGCAGAACATCAGAAAAAAAAAAGTTTTTACTCAAGAGCCTTTACAGTAACAGTTCTGAATGTCAAAACCTTATAGGAGATAGAAACAGAACTGCTTAAACTGGTCACTGACATGAAAAGCGAAGGCATTTATTTCATTTGGGCATGTTGTATTAACTTTATTTCACATACTATTGACTTATTTACCATGTATGTTCAATGTTTGTAATGTCTTGTTTGCTGGAAAAGGTTTTTCCATATATTATTATCTGCAATGACATGTTTTTAATAAAGGTAAAAATCGCTTAAGCTTTTCAGTTTTCTGCTTCCATTGTACAATACCTCACAATGTGGTTAAAAAAAAAACACATTGAAGCCAAGTCTGAAACAAGCTGCTCATTTAGACTGCCTCTTTTAAGTTCACTTTCTTCCGACTGGCTAATTTTCAAACGCTTACTGAGAGGCAAAGCCAATAGTGCTTGAGAGTTGAATTGCCTTTCCTGTGGGATTTACAGTGCCTGTGGCAGAAAAACCACATAAAAAAAGATTAATAAAAAGAAAATTAAAGCTAGACGTCTGTGACAAGCAGATGCAAATCAGCTTGATGCAAAATGAGAGAAAAAAAAAAGCTGGAAACCAAACATGGTTTCAGCTAATAAGGAATTCTTTTGACATTTTTTAAAACTCTTAACTACATTTTACAACATCCAACAATGTAACATTTAATGGGATGAAATGTGAAAAACATTTGAATAATGACAAAAAGCTACTAAGCTGTTTAAACATTATAAAGCTTGCTTTCTACTTTAAACAAGTATTAGTTTTCCTCTTTAAAAAACTGACTTAAAAATGGACACATGACAACATGTAGCTAGCTAAGCTAACTGTAACCCTTGGAAACTTATCTTTTTTTTTGTTTTCTCATCTGGACAACACTGAACCCATCTGCTGTGATGAAATGACATCATAAAGACCACAAAATATCTCACATAGCACTGTAACTTCAATCTATATGTTATTGGAGTTTTGCCAAGAAAGTATGCTAATGCTACAAATGTTAGCAAAGAAGTCTCACTTTCAAGCTAGCATCATTACAAATGTTAGTAAAGGATTTATAAAGCTTAGTACAAGTATATCTTTTTTTGAGGGAACCTTTCAACAACCAACAAAGGGAAAAAAGGAATTCATTTTGTTGATGGAATAACTTATGCTTTGATTAATCAGAAGATACTTTATTACCTATTCTCAGGCTTCGATTTTACATTTCAAACATGTTTGAGACAATAATGCCATCATGACAGCAATGACAATGTAAATCTTTAATGGCAGAAGGCCTGAAACGTCTTCATTTTACATTTTCATGAAAACTTCCCAATACAAGTTGTTTTTATTTTTAAACCAACAAACCTCTGCAATTCACTGAAATACAGTTTCTCCTTACAGTGGCTAAAGTACATAAATATCAACAGTACTGTATGCTTTAAGAAAAATGAAAAGAACGCACACACATGCTGTGAACATGCACAACACACAGCTACACACACTATACGGAACCAAGTTAAAGGATAACTCTCATGGAGAAAAGGCGGGATCGTTATATTCATTTCCAAGAACTTCTGTACCATACTGCTGGCAAAACACGGAGATCCATTTGTTCAAGGAGCATTTTCTTCTCTGAATTTCACAGTGAATCATGTAGGTAACAACAGTATTCACATAATACATACAGACTGTTCCGACCGGACAGCTACGAACAAAAAAAAAAAAAAAAAGCGCTACAAAAATGATCAAATGAATACACAAACTTACAATAATACTTACAATGAATTATACGTTGGGCATTTTCTATGAACATTAAAAAGAAAATACCCTTAAAAACACACACACACCCACACACATTTTATATAAATATTTGTTCTAATGAATTTGGTGCCATACTTGGCTTAAAAATATCTGAAAAAAAAGCAAAAACTGTTTCAGAAAAACCAGGTGTTATGATCTACCTGTATATGATGCACATTATTATTCATTACAAACACTGACTATCATATATGATTCAAGCAGCCCGGGACGATTTAAGGCTGAACTCAACATTACAGGGATTTTTTTTTTTTTTTTTTTTTTCTTACAGCTTTTGGGTTTTTGGTTGCCACATCACAGTGAAATGTGACTTTATTGGACAAGTTCAGGAATCAGTTTGCTTTTGTACAAATGCGACAAGGAGGATAATTTTGGCATCAAAACGTCACAGAAATATGATCACTTCATGATATGTCATACAACACAGACATTATTGCAGACCCAGAAAGACACCAGATTAAAAAAAAAAAGACAACCCCCCCCCAAATCATATCTATGTAAATTTAAACTTTATAAAAAGAGGCTGAATAACATTGCCTTCCTAAAATAGAAAAAAAAAAAGGACAAATTGTTTAAAGTGAAAATTCTTTCAAATGCAGAGTGACTCTTTGGAGTGACACCAAAAGAGACACGCAGAAAAATAATGTCATACTTCTTAAGAAATAAGACTGAGGACTACAAAGCAGTCAGAAATGGAATAATTTCACAGGCATAGACAGCTATCCAGTGTGTTAAAAAAGAAATGCCTTTGGTCTTTTGTTTCTCTACACTGTGTCGCTGTCCTCCTGCTACTCGATGAGGGAGCAAATTCCTAATAATAGCAGGGCTCAGTTTGCCACGTATTGCCATCTGTGGGGGTCACCATCTTCACCGTCAATGCCTCTTATCATGTCTGATCAACACAAACTGCAGAATTATGAGCTGGATCAGGTTGTCACTCAGCGCCGACATTGCTGCACACCTGGCCAAACAGAGGGACTTCTGTGCTCACTTGTCGGGTAGAGACGCCACACAAAAAAAAAACACACATAAGCAAACCAAAAACTCGCACACTTGTGTAGAAAACGACAAAAAAGCAAAGTGACACGGCTGCTTTGGTATGGCATGGCAGGGTAATTCATTGTTTTATATTGGCACAAACATAAAAAAAAAAAAGAAAGAAAAAGTTATGAAAGTTCACACACCTTAGCAAAACATAAACCAATCAAAACATTTCAACATTGTCTTGATTACAAAAATACCTTTTTGTATTTCTTTAAAATATCTAAAAATGTACAGCATTGTTTTTTTTTTCCTCTTTTGTTTTTTGAAAAGTCATGCCTCAACATGTATTCATTAATTGTAACCTTAATATGAATGATATACAGAATAGTAATAATTATAGTCATATAATAACATTAACCAGTAGCACTTTAGCCACACTTCCATCCATCTGGCCTTGCAAAGTGGCTGCATATCAACGTGTTTGCGCTCCTTTGGTGGCCTGTCCTCACATTTGCATATAAAGGATGCAAAGAAAGGGATCTGCAAACATTAGAAAGGCGATGCAGTCGATCAATAAACAAAGGGCGTGTGCTCCTTTGCCGTGTATGTGTCAGAGGAGGTGTAGCCAAAGCGCTTCCCTGTAAAATCTCGAGTAAGTAACAGTAAAAAAAAAAAAAAAAAAAAGAAAAAAAGAGTTGCAGGGACATTGGGGTGGGTGAAGGAGAGGGCTTGATGTGTGATGGAGGCTGGGGTCTAGTGTGTCCTGAGGCCCATGCGGCTGCTGCTGCCTGAGAAAGAAAAAGGGAGAAGTTGCCATGGTCACCGAACATGAGCCTTGTACACTAATGAAAACACGGGGGATCATGTGGAACTGTTGCACAACACAAACCTACGAAATTAAACACAACAGTAATGCTCTGGAGTGAAAACACAGAATGAGAAAACACGTTTTTCCCTACTTTCTCCTCAATTTCTCACACTAGTCTTTTTGGTGCGAAGACCCCACATGCACGCATTTTTCAGAACACAAATACCTCATTCTGGGATTGTTTTCAAAATAATTTCCGATGTGCAAAAAGCTCGCATGCTGATGAAAGCTGACACACTGTCAATATGGCTGGGCGTTCCACCGTTCCACCAGAAAAAAAAAAAAAAAAAAAATCCATTCACACCATATCTACACTTTCACATCAGATGGAGCGCCGCGGGGGATAGGTGTCCTGCTTTGGTGGCGAGGTGGGATCTACACCTTTTCTCCTCGCCCTGCTGAAATCAACAGCTGCCAAGTCCAGGCTACAAAACTCACCGACGGTGTGCTGCTCGGAGAGCTGCAGTCAGGTCGTTCCTCCTGGTTTCTAAAAAGGACACGAGGAAGTCAGCAACGCCGTCACAGCCGGCCACGGCCACCATCACACATCAGGAACCTGACGACACAGAGGAGGCAGATTTACTGGGCGGGGCCGATGGAGGGGTGTCACTTTTACAGAGGGGTGACACAATATGACAGTTATTTTGCATGGGTTTACATTTCAGGGGTAAAAACTGGTAGATCAGTCGATTTCCCCTTTTCTTCAGTTATTTCCAACTCAAAAAAAAAAAAAAAAAGTGATTGTGGCATAAGATGTCTTGAGCACCTTTCCTGAGCTTTCTGCCTAACAACCGTGTCCCCCGTGACCACACACACACACACACACACCATCCCACCACCAGCAGACCGAAGAGAAAGGTCAGACCTCCAGCCCCCTCACCAGATGTATCGCCAAAAATAGACGTCTCACAGTGACTGCTGTAACTCGAGTTCAGGCGAGGAGGGGTGGGGCGCCTCACTGGAACAATAAACAATTACTAAACCAAACATGACCTTAAAAGAAAGAAAGAGGCAGACTGACTAAAGAAGAGAGGCGAACAGTGCATTTTTTTGCGGGGTACGCATGGCCTAGCTGATGCCCCATTGCGCGTTCAATCAGGGATGAGGGAATCGATGTGTTGCACAGCTGCTTGACTACACTGATGCGACGCATGCTTCCAGATCACCCCATTTGTTCTGGCTGAGACGCCAAGGTTAAAGATTGGGTTGATCATTGAACATGTCTGCGCGGATTAAGGATAGGTTTAGTGATTTGCAGGCTTAATGTGTTACATGGAATAACTCGGCCCAGGCGCATAATGTGAGATAAGTAAACAAGCGGTGTTTGAGAATGTGGGAGGCGGTGGGTGGTGGTGGTTTTCCGTGAATGTGTGGGATTGTTTCTTTATTTTCAGCCGGGTTTCACAAAGCAAATGTTTCCATTTGTTATCACTGCTCATCGATTGTCTGTTATAAATGAAGAATAGAAGAGTTGCTGAGTTCAATCGTTTGTTAAACACAAGTTCCAGCAAGAAAAAAGTGTACATTTTCCTGCTACTTGAAGGCCTGGTGACATAAATCACATGCTAAGAGATTTTTGACAAAGCAAGCATGCTAACGGGTTGATTTGGACTTTCTGCTTTTATAGGTTAAACTGTTGATCACTGAATTGCTTAAGTAAAGGAAAGACAATCAAATAATAATTACCTGTACCTTAATCTAAGGTTTTTAGTAGCACTTTTCCAGGAAAAAAACATTCATGAAGCAGGGTTTGACTAACCTGACTGCCGATAAATTAAAAATTAATTTAAAAAAAGCTATAATTGTACTGTATGATAATCATTTTACAGTCCCTGCACTGAGGTTCAATATTTTGTTAGATGTCACCATTCATCACCTTCCACTCTACCAAAGAGCACAGAGTAACATGTTTGCAGACTGAGGCAGCCTCAGCTGCATCTGGGCACTTTTGATTTGCACCAATTACTTTCCAGCCTTTCGTTGCCCCTGTGTTTTTTTGTTTTCTTTTGTTTTCTTTTGTTTTCTGGAGTTTGATTGTTGACATCAAAGTCTAAATGAGATAATATTTTCCAGTAAATGGTATCTGAAATGTTCGTAACGTGCTATTAGGAATGAAACATGGGTTTATGAGATTTAAAAAAACATTGCATCCTGTTATTATTTACGTTTCATTCAGTGTCCCAACTTTTTTGGAATTGGGGCTGGACCCCAACGCTGTAAAACAGCAGCTCCAGTTTTCTCCTCCTATGGCATCCAGACCCTCTTCCCATTGAAAATGCACCCTGACTGTAGTTACGTTTAGTCACTTTCACAGCATTTTGGTGTTCTGCAATCTAAAATCGGTCCATTTCCTCTACTTGCAGCCCACAGTCAGCAACAAGTCCCTAATGTCTCTGGTCACCGACTGCTTTTGTCAGTCGGCGCTGAATAAAACATGGCACTGTGCTATCCTCTGTGTCACTGTCGCTCAGAGAGTTTGCGATGTTACCACAGCTGGAGGAGGGAGCTTCTGTGGGAGAAAGACGTCGATATGACTTGAGCAGGTGAAGACTCCTCCAGGTTTCTAAGCAAAACCAGGTTTATGACTCTGCCCTTTTATTAATTCATGTATTTATTGCCTGAAAGCTGCCGTCAAACAGCCTGGAGTATAATCCGAGAATAATCCAAGTACTGTTTGATGGAGATAAAGGTTAAAATGCTGCATTAGCCGTCATATCTGAGGGGAAGTTCATTCCTGTTGCAAATAAAACATATCTCAGCTTCAAATGGAACATTGTTTGTTGATTTGTTATCAACGTGTAACGCCAGGCAACAGGTTATCAATAACAACAACTATTCAGCAACACAACAAGTTACAACATTAATTTTTTTTTTTTAAATCATGTGCTGCTGGGAACTTTCTTCACTTTTTATAATGCTTCATATTAAAGATAAAAGGGAAAGTTGTTTTTTTATGAATGCATTTATTCAGGTTTTGTGTGGGAGTTTGTCTTCTAAATTTTGAGACCAACAATCAGTATCATCCCTGAAAGATTCATACTGGTCGATCCCCGTTATGAAGCTAAATAACTGACGTAAATTCTAGTTATATTTTTGTAAAAATTGTTTCAGTTTTGACTTGGAGTTAATTACATTATTGTAAGAAATTAAAACAAACTTGATATTTGAAGTAATGAATTACATAAGCACGTTAGAGTCTTACAACTGTTTTTTAAGTCATGAGGAGACTTTAAATAGCTGCCAGATGAATGCTGGTAGACTGCTGTGAAAGTGAAAGTGGAAATATAAATGTATACTGAAGATACGTGTGCATGAGGTAAAACTCAACCACAGCAAAGTGGCCTCTGAAGATCTCTACCTGTGCTGCACGGTCAAGAAAGAAAGCCCCGTAAGAAGCCCCTTTAATCCGAGGAAAAGCCTTTAGACCCTGACTGTGTTTCTCACATACCAGCCATGTCTGCTGGAGCTGGGTGGTGATGAGTGCAGCTGCTGATCATTCTTCTAGCCGCTGAGACACAGAGCCAAAATGAAGCTGGACTGTATGCCTCTCTGTGTGTGTTTGTGTGCGTCTGTCAGCAGGGGGTGGGAGGAAAAAAAAAGCCCCACATCCTTATTAGAAAGGGCCCCAGCTGGCCCTCAGCTCTCCTTCAGTGGGAGTTTGACTAACATCGAGCAGGAACAACTAGTTTTGTCAGGCTATTGGCCAAAAAAGCCTCCTCAGGGCAACTAGCCAGACAACACACACACACACACACACACACATGCATTCATCTCTCTCGGGGTCACACAAGAAAGCACGGATTGAGGTTCACACCCCCCCAAGATGTCTTGTCAGATGGAAAATCTGGATTACCTTTCCCTGAGGTTCACTAGGCATTAATGTCCACTATTAGGTCGTCTTTGGATCTAGCTCTGTGCTGCAGCTTGAACGTCAAATAAAACTCAGCTTACAAACATTTGGATGAGTAATGGTGCTATGCATCCTGGAGTACTACAAGAACATAACTTTATATTATGTTACAGCACGTCAGCAGAAACCCATTTAAACTTGCATGAACTGGCAACAGCTGTAAATGCAGTTATCAAAAATGGGACTTCCTGGGAGAGGCAGGATGATAAGGAGAATATTACTAAGAGGCCGAACTACCACAAACCCTTCTGGACTGCCAAACTGTTGGCACCTTTGAACTACTACTGTGAGAAGAGAGAAAAAAAAGCCTAAAACACTGCTTTATCATGAATGCCTCTTCATTAGTACACAGATTGTACAATAGTGGCACAACAAAAACATTCTGCCTCACGTAAGCTTGGTCCAAGTTTGTTCTTGTCGTGTTAGATCTCAGAAGTGTTTCACAAGATTTCTTTGGCTCTCACAGGACTGTATTGCATGAATAAGCCACACTCCCTTAACAGTCTGCCTCAAAACAACAAGTGACTGTGACTTGTTGACTTGACCCATTCAATCCGAAAAGCATGAAGAACCTGAAAGTAAAGGAACGTGTTTGCAGGGCTGCCACATATGCCAGGGACGAACCAAGAAGTGTGGTTAACTCACCAAGGAGATCTTTGGTAAGATTTCACAGTGCAGATACTGTGAAACATGAGCATTAGTCTGTTTTCTGCACCAACATGGCCACTGATGCGAAATGATTTACAGTTGATTAAACTCACTGCATCTTTGCAATGAAGAGATTTCACCTTTGCATAGTGTCATCTACATTAAAGGAGCTTGTTTCTGCACAATGAAGTGGGAGTTTCTCAGTGTAAAACAATCGTTTTATTCCTAATAAACTTACAATGGTTTTTCTGCGACACAATCAGTGCATTTACATGGGAAGTTTAATTCCTCTTTAATTCAGAATTAAAATTAAATCTGAATAAAAATTACCATGTTAGCACCTAATTCCGAATGAAAATGTCCATTCCGAATTAAACTTAATTCCCAAGTAAGTGACTGGTTTATTCTGATTTTAAATACGAATAGAATAATTCCACGGTCATGTATTCACTCATTCTGCTTTAAATTAATTCCGGTCTTTCTGCGCATGCTAGTTCCCTTGCCCGTCTGTCGCGATGACACTTATATTCCGCGCTGGGCTTGTTTTCGAAAACAAAACAACATCGACATGATGTTGTCGTGCTGCTGCTTCAAAAATAAAATCAAAACAAATCCAAAAAGGATGCTAATAATATAGTTCTCAATGTTGTTGCTAATCGAATAAGTTTTTCTTCCGGTAGACGTAAATACATAAAGACATCCGCCCCCCTATCCAATCAGAACCCTTCCCAACCCCCAGACCTGAAGCGGAATTGGATAAAGCCGAACAAACGTGTTTTCCATGTAAACCTCACTTCGGAATTACTATTTCCATGTAAACTCAAAGGAGAATAGTTTAATTCGGAATTGTTTAATTTGGAATAATTAATTTCGAATTAAAAAACATCATGTAACCATGGCCAGTATCCTGGGTTAGGAAGAGTGTTTTAGAAAGTGTTAAATAAGTAAATCCAATATAACTGGTAGGGCTAATCCCACAAAGCGGTGACGTTCGTCTGAGGTTACCGCGTCCACCCTAATTGTTGGTGAATGGTAAAAACAATTTGCATCGAGTTGCTTGGCGAGTGCGCAAACAGCTTCTGGGGACTAATTTGTCGGCGGAAAGCAGCTTCGCAGAAAAGCACCCACAGTGACGTCTTTGGGTTTTCCAGAGTTAAAGGGGCAGTCTTTGAAAAGACGCGATTGTAATAAAGTGTGATTTGAAGGAATTTGATCTTAGTCATGTGGATGAAGTGAATCCTTTGTTTTCGTTCCTTTTAAGTGGGTGGCCTCTGTTTGGACATGTGTTAATTTTGTACAACACTGTACAATTTTAAATGTGTTACTGGTATATTTGTCTGTAATTATCACAGAAGTCTGAACTGGATGTCTTGGCTTTACTTCTCCCTCCGCTGTGAGCCGGATGCAGGGAAATTGTTGTTTTATTGAGGGGTTAATACCCACAGGGGCAGCAAGACCGGCCAAACGACTTCCTCCGGGTTTGATAGGAGTAATTATTTCCTCCAAGCCCCTCCCTGCTCCACTCCCTTCCTCCTTTACCCTCCTGATAGAGATTAATCCCCCAACATCAGGTCTTCCCAACAGCACTATATCTGTCTATAGAAATAGACACATCAGCTCGGATGCCGGGTTAAAGGGGACAGCAGAGGACCAGCACCAATCAACAGCTTGATGAATGACGGCTTCCATGCTCTCACCAACACCCACCAACTCCCCGCTGACTCCCTAAGGGGCCGGGAGAACATGTCTCTTCCTGTCCCGAGACACTGGAGGGAGGGTGACAGTGCGACTGGCGCCGCATGTACACATACAGTCAGCCAACAGAGATACACAAGCTAGCAGGGGATTTGTTGTGCTTTGTGGTTTTGTTTTTCTGCAAGCACAACAGCACACAGTTTGTCTGAACCCGAGAGCGGAGCGCACACGCTGGGCAGCTCATGCGAGGTTACAGCTGACTCATGTACTTAAATAAGTACTCATTAGAAGAAAACTGCTACGTTTACTGTCTGCAGCTCCACTAAAATAATTCAACTGCAATTTGCTTTAAATAAAACCCCATGCGAATTCATTTTTAATAAAACTCGTAAACACGGCCCTTCCCTTAGTACCCAGGCACTTTGGTAGTTCTTGGTGCTTATCCTACATTTATGATCTATCTGAACACATCTTCCAACTCGGTGTCGCATCGTTTTTTTACAATTCTCGGATGTGTACTTTGTAATAATGCAGAATTTCATTAAAACCCCTCCTGAAAATGGGGTTTTAAATTAAAAAATGTATTTCATCGTGTCAGGGTTTGACAAAGTGACAAACGGGTTCTAATATCAGCTGTTTAACCAACAATATTTAGTTTTTATTGTGGCAATTGCAAGTCTGTGTTGACAATAATATGCTTTCCCCTTACAAACAAGGCCAGTAAATTTAAAGGACCCGTTCTGTGCAGGAAATGCTTTTCTATGATCCCATTTTTAAAACAACAGCCACCACACACAGTACGTTAATGAATAACCGTTAAAAGTAAAAATGTTATTTTTGTCCTGGATTGGTGAAGAATCCTAATCAATGACTCATTAGGGTTAGAAAAGGAGAACATCAATATCCTTTACTTAACACTGAAGGAATCGATAGTTTACATTAACAATCGACAAACTGACAATGGATGACGTGCCAAGAGTTGATTTCAGTGATAGTCACAAAAGAAAATTCTCCCAAATCTGCAGCTTATTTCAGATCAACAAAGAATTTTGATCAGTTTTAGTTTCCAAATGGCACAATTGGGAAATTGGTTACAACTGGCTGGCTATTTAATTCAAGTTGGGATGGCCTGTTTCTAAGCTGGGATGACAATGGGGGTGAGGAGCGACACCAAGGACTTCGTGCATTCAGCAGTCCTCCAGCTCCTCCTTGGGGATCTTAAGACACACCCAGGCCAGCTGGGAAATATAATCCCTCTCCGGAATCCTGAGACAGGCATCTGCCCAGGTGGCAATGCCTGGTAGACCTTTAAAGCAAGGCTCCCAGGAGACATGTTCGAGTGTTCAAACTACAGTTCTGGATGGGCAGTGGGTCTGTTCTGCAGTTGTTCTGGATTTACAGACTCCTCAACTGATCTCAGGTCATAATTATTTAAGACCATAGTGTTGAAAAGCTGCAATGTTACCAATTCTGTTTTCGGCACGGGGGAATTTCTCTTCCTTGAAAGCTGTGTGTGAGGCAGAGCACACATGCTAGACCAATGCTGTGTTCACACAGCTGCTCTTCCTAACAACAGTGGAGAAAAATAACCAAAAGCCTGACTGATTACAGTTAACTACAGCTGAAGCTCACAGCGTTCACCTTAACTACAAAAAGTCATTTCATGTGAATGAAGGAACATGAGCAAATTATTAAAACAATCAGCGGGAAAAAAAAGTCAACTTGGCTTTGTCTGCCTAGCTTTATCCCTTAAACTCAATCAGTCACCACTGACTGTAAATAATGGATGCACCATCCCGTTACGTGACCTCTAGGTTTGTATAGGCTGCATTTAAAGCCCCCCTTTTTTTTTTTTTTTTTTTTTATTAATTGTACAGCACCATGTTGCAAAGAGGTGGAACCAGCAGCATTGAGAAGCCAACTGGACACATCCACTAGTTAGCCGTTTGTAGCTTGGCTGGATTTGCTTCTGCCAACCCAGGATTCATCCATCCATCCATCCATCATCTATGCCCGCTTAATCCTCTGCAGGGTCACAGGGATCTTCTGGAATCTATCCCAGCTCTCTTCGGGTGAAAGGCAGGGGTACACCCTGGACAGGTCGCTAGTCCATCACAGCCCCAGGATTCATTTATTTTCATTTTGTCTGAATATCCTAGTTTAAAGTGTTGCTACCAAAATGTTGCCTGTAATGAAAAGAGGGCTGTTGGACCCACGATGGAGCTTGGTACAACTGTACAACTGCCAACAGCTGCTGCAAAAGACACCCAAGTTGCATAAGACACAAAACTGACACGATGCCTTCACGGTGGGGGTTCACGGTGGGGGTTCACGGTGGAGCTAGTTGTGATGACCAACTGCAGGTCCCAGCATAATTCCTCTTGAAAGAGTCGTGAAATGATTCTCTGTCAGCAGTTTAGCTCCTTCAGCGGTGTGCCGACCAAGAACTTGTGCGTCGGACCGGCCAGCGAAGTCTCCTGCAACGGCCCGAGCCCTCGCGGAGAATCATTCCAGGACTCCTCTGAGTCAGATTTGCTGAGACCTGCAGTCTATGAACCCGGCTACCGGCCTTCGCAGCAACCCCTGTCATCTCTAATATTTTGGTGGCAGTTGGCGCGGGTAAGCTAAGTTTCATCCTCAGAACCTTCCTGACCAAACACAGCCAACCACGATAGTCTGTTAGTACAATCAACACAATACACAAGCTCAAGAAACCATATTCTCTTTCAAATATGACCATTACGTAGTATCTAAAATTATAACAGCAATGGCTAGCTGTCAATCAAACAATTTCAAATGATATGGCCATCTAATTGGTCAGTGTAAGAGTTTTTGTTTTTTTGTTGTTTTGTTGTTGTTAAACCAGGCTTTAAATGTGTTTACTCCTACTATTTGGCCATTTTAAGATGGGACTCAGTTGGGATTCATTCCATTTTCAGCCAGCATCTAGTGGTCAGTCAAGGAACTGCAACAAAATCTACTTCCTGGTTGAGCTTCAATCCAGAAGTGGGAAGTGACCTGTGTGTGACCTGTATACCTGTGTACTCTCCAGGACAGCAGATATTAACAACAGTGTGTAGTAAGAGCGAAATAAGATTATTTTCTGATTAGTTAGCAGTCTGTATTTGGGATCCTGTGATTTTTGGCATGGCCCATACTTCAGTGCTGTATAGTAGGTAAGACTACAGATGTGGACCAAGTGGCACATCGAGCACTTTTAGTTTAATACACTGCTTCCTCTTCACCATTTTGGTACGGTGCAGTCAAAACCACAGAGGCTCACACAACTTAAGGTCAATCTCACAGTCCCTTTTCCTGCCACTTTGGGAGGACCCAAAGATACTTGAACTCGTCTAATTGAGATACTCTCTCTCTTCACCTGATGAGATCATGCAATCTTTTTTCTGGGAGAGAACTGCGGTCACAGATGCTGATCTGCATTGCAGCTGCATTCACTCAAACTGGTCAAATGAACATTAGAGGCCACGAGCTAATCATCACCGTTGTGCTCACAAAGCAGGTATGTGCTCAAGCTCTGGCTGTGAAAATCCTAAACAAGAATGGAGAAGAGGTGCAGCCAAGGAAATGTCTGACCAAAAGGCACAGCTGTGGACATAGCTTTCACTCCGAGTGTACGGGGTCTGCAAACTCAAAGTTGTTCCCTGTCATTAGCTTTTTCTAACTCAACAGAGAACATGTACACTGGAGTGGCAAATTGCCAGGCTCCCTCAGCAGTCTGTAGGTAAAAAGTAACTACAATTTAACTATTGAACACTAGCTGTCAAATAAATAAAGAGAAGTAAAAAGCAAAATAATTGCTTTAGAACTGTGTTGGTAGATAAGTGTCCAAATACCACTTCAACACGGCACTTGAGTTGATACACTGAGGGGATTTTACCAGCGGCCATTAATGCTACCAATCAAAGCAACTTCTATTAGCATTTCAGTCATATTTGCTGAGCTGTACTCAGCCTGCTTTATCAAACCACCGGCATTTGAAACTCATTGTGAATTCTGTTTCACTCGCTGCTTTTGATGCCTGAGATCAACTGTAACATCAAAGCAGAAAGCTGACCCTCTGTAGCATGTGACCCGAGCATGGAAAAAATAATGGGAGTTCCCCTTCAGATCACACCTTTCATCTCTTATGATGATGCGTGAGGAGTGGCTGTGGTTTCACTGACCCACCGGGCCTCGCACTCCCCAGTTTTACTTCTAACAGGTTAACGTTCTGTGCTGGTGACTCGTATGTACGTGTTTGAAGTCAACCAGCAGATATGAGACTAATTGGCTCGTTGGATTGGGAGTTAGCTGGGCGGATGTTTTTCCATGTGAGGTCTAAGGGCAAAAAGAGGGCACATAGTTGACGCGCGTTTAAGGACATTCCCTGTGGTACTCCGGACAAATGTTTAGGAATAGCTCTGCGGCTGTTTATACCAAGTGTCATAACATTCAGCAAAGTAGTTTCATGCCACAGCAAATGTACACCTCCTTAACCTAACAAGGTTCTGTATTGTGTGTGTGAATGTGTGTGTGTGTGTGTGGATGCCGTTACTCACACATACTTCAGCAGAACTGCCTGGACTTCCATCCCTGAGGAGTTCCATCTGCAGGCGGGAGCCAACGAATCTAGACAAACATGTTCTCACATTAACATAACATGAACTTTAATCGTGGAAAACAGTTGGTAGCCACCTTAAAAGCCCAAACCACTCCTGATTTAGGTGTAAACTGGCAGGGCAGCTCTTCCACTCAATAGTTACAAGCTAGAATTAAACTAGAATGACATCCTTGGTATGTTGTAATTCTATGATAGATCCAAATGGACACGACATTATAGTCATAGAACAGCTTTATAACTAATTGTGTTGATATCCAATTGTTATTCAACACTCCTGCTTATAATGGGGTGAGTTTCAATCTCTATTAATCTCTGTTGGATTTGGACGGATCACCCGATTATGTAATATAGTGCTGTTTTTTATATCCCGTCTATTTTCCACCTACAAACAGGCAGCATTCCTTTTGGAATCATCATATATTTGAATTATAATAAACAAACCTCAGAAACTCAGAGATCTCTAATTAAGCATTATTGATAATGGAACTATGTTTTCTTGCTGTGAGAGATACCAGAAGACACAGGGGTTTAATTTCTTCTGGCTAGCAGTTTAATATTTTTGAAACGTTTGACAGAACAACTGTCCTCACTTAAAGAAATTAATATCACCCCCGAGGTTTCAATTTCAACTGTTTGGGAGGCACTGAAGGCTTATTCAACAGGCTAGATCATATCTTATACGGCCAATAAGAAAAGGAATCTTGAATCCAAACAGACAAGTCTTGCTAAACAAATAGTCGAAGTGGAGAAGAGGTACGGACAGCCTCCCAGCAAAAACTTATATGAAGACCGCCTGAAACTCAAAACAGATTATGACCTTACCTTCTCAAATTCCATTAAAAAAAAGCCACCACGACCAAACAGAATAAAGGCGAGTTTTATGAACGAAGAAAGAACGCAAAGGGGGGGCCTGGCAGTTGATGAGTGTTGGAGGCAACAGTGACGTGACCTCTCAGGTCTAACAACAGACCATAAACACGCAGATCACCATTTAGTCCCCAACGACCCAACGTAGGTAAGAATTCTTCCCCCTCTCAATGCAGATATTATATTATTAACTCTGATATGGAGCTCATTTGCTTCCTCTGATACTTGACTAAGAGTGTGGTCCTACAGTTTTGCAACAAACCAACCAGCAATACGTTGGATACGTATACGCCTTTTATCCACTAAGGTAAGAGGATAGTTTCCTCTATACTTTATAGTAGCTTTCTCTTTACTGCTATATTATCAATACAATTGTTTATGTCTGAAATAAGGTATCTGTGGTCTAGAGAGGATCGGCTCTCCAACGTTAAGATGGAAAAGCAGCGTTGGAGACTGTATCTATGTTCTGTTTGTACACTGCAGTTTGTGAAAAATCGATTTTAAAAACAGCCTTTTAAGAAAATAAATAAATAAATAAAATGACTTCACAGTAAAAGGAGCTTGTTCATTGTCACATGTGATTTTTTTCCCAAAAACTTTCACCACCTGATTTTATTTAAATGAAAATCACGATGCGTCAGAGGGCTTATTGTTTTCCTCTGATCCATTACTTTGGAAACGGCTAAGCAGCTGACATTAACAAGAAATCCAAAGCCGCTTCTGAAGATTAACTAAACACGATGACAGCTGCGGATAAACCAGGGAGCCAGAAAAGAGAGCTCATGTTCCCAATAATTATATTAAATCATCCAGACCCGTGCATGCACCTTTAGACCTGTTTATATGCGCATTTGCTGGCTTCACATCTGCGTCTATCCCCTGTCAAAGAAGCTGTAGCATGTTAACCTTGCGCACGACGTCCTTCTGAAATTGCAGAGCCAGATTTTCTGTGTTGCTTTGTGCACACATCACATGCATATGGAAAAGCGCCAGCTAGACAGATTCAGCTTGGACTCATTTATAAGTCTGACATCATCCACTTCATCTAGTGTCTCGACAATATCAAGACCGTCTGTATTATATGTGAAAATGTAGATTTTAACAGTGCTACTTTACACCATCACACATATCAGTTTGCGCTCAAAATACAGTAAATACTGTGTGATCGACGCTGGGTTGCAAAGTAATCAAACATTCATAAATGTGGAGTCTAACACCGAGATTGCATGAAGGTCATCCTGCACCAAACTGACTTCATGAGAAGAAATTTCAGAGATCAATAACAAACTCTCAAGTGAACTCACAGCGGAGCCGTGCAGATTAGAAGACTGAGATAAACTGGATTATTCTTGGGTGAAAAAAGGGGATTTCCTTAATCAGACAGATGACAGTAAACTGATGATGCAAATCCTTTATGCAACTGGAATTTTTTTTTTAGCTATACAGCTAAAGTTGCAGACTTAGTTTATATCAATCCACCAAAACCTGAAAATATGATCTAGAAAGTTGGGCTTTTTCAATCTGAATGAGTCAAGCATCTGTGATTGCTGATGTGTTGATGCTGGGGAAGGATACCTCAGTGTGTGGGAATTTAACTTGATGTCTTTATTTATCCAAACCCAAAAAATAAAGTGATTGTTTTGTTGGCATCTGGCATCCATTAATCAGTTTATATTGTTCAAAAATGTCATTCAATCCCATAAAAATCTTTTTTTATTTCTCTCTTCTCGTGCATTTAAAAGCACAGCCATCAGCTCAGATTTGTTTATTTTTATTCCTGGAAGTTCATGGGATCAGGTTGCAGCGTCTCTCAAGGGAAGGCTAAAAAAAGGACTGCACGTCTCCAAAGATGGACTGCAAGACAAATATTTATAAACTCACTAATTTCAGTGTACAAACTAGATTCTGTCAAATCTTTTCTCTCACGATGCAGGCATAGCAGATGAACATCACAGAGCAGTGCTTTAGAGATCATGGATAAAGCAGCAGCGACTATTTTTAAACTTACTTGAGCAGTACAAAAGCCTTCCAGCAAAGGAAAATATGCTTTTTGATGTTTTATAAGAGCTGCATTTTTTTTTACACCTTGAAATAAATGAATTAACCACGATTCCTGTGTATCTTGTGTCAAGTTAGAAAAAAAAATAATAACAAAATTGACCATACCTGCCTGTAAGAAAGATAGTAAAATTATAATTCCAGTTTAATTACTATGTATTAAACCACGACTGCACTAATAGATCTGCAAGAAACAAAGTGACTGGGCGGTGTGTGTGCTCTGAAGTACATCTGTGGAATGCAGCAGATAGTGATTTTTGGCCTGATGACAGCAGCTGGTTGCGCAGCAGGCTTGGGAATAGGTGACGGGGCAACGGCGGCGGTGGTGATGGTGGTGACGGGGGACGGGAGGTGGGTTTTGCTGGTTACCTGAGCGTGGAGCGAGGAAGGGTAGGTGAAAGCGGGTGGAAGGGCCGGCGACAGCTCCGCCGGGTACAGTGGGTATGACGCCCACACGTCTGGGCTGCTGGGATATAGAGCAGGCACTGTGAGCTCATCTGTGGAAAGAAGAAGAGGAGGAGTGGAGTGAGGAGAGTGGCAAGTGAATGGGTGGGGGAGGGGGGGATAGAGAGACAGGGTGGAGGTGGCGGCGATGGTAGTGATTGTGAAGGTGCGCAATGAGGGATGTAGTAATTCTCTGAAGTTGATTCCTCTTATTTTCTTCAAGAGCCCCAGACCCAAACAATTTGTCCAAACGTCATTCTGTTACATCTTAACTACTTTAACTGTACTCAAAACTTTAGCCTATAAAGTTTTGGATTGCTCCACGTGCGAGTTTACATCAGCAGAGTATTTTAGCTATAGCCTTTCTAAGAGCAAAATTTAATGATGGAGATGGAAAAAAAAAGAGAAAAAAAACAAACTCACAAATTTATTCCTATTTAAGCGTGATTTATAGTTCTACGTAGCAACTACGCACATAGCCTACATACCACACCTATGCTGTAGTTGATGTTTATACATGTCTGTTGTCGTTTTTGTCGTTGTGTAATTACACCACCAAACACCAGGTGGCAGAGTGGGCTCTGTTCATAGCTTGCGGTGCCGAGCTTATGTAAATTGGAGTTGAATGTTGGACAATAGTGATTTTAAATTGATTGGCGCCAATCTGTCGTTCTATGTGGCTTGAAAACGACATCAAAAACGTAGAAGCAGCAAATACGTAGAAGGAAATACAATGCTGTTAAGTGGACCAACCACATTTGTCGAAGTCTACCTTAACTTGACATATAGTTACATTTCTGGGGAGGTACACATCAGGCTAAAGTGGAGGTTATGACATCAGGTTCCCAGCTATGATGAACCAAAACCAACTATTCCGCTGAGCTGACTGTATATTTGCTAAATAAACTGTTACATTTTTCTTTTAAATGGTATAATTTTTGTTTGTTTCATCTTTCTCTGTTAAATGGGGGATTCCACTTAAATACCAGTAGCATTAGTGTGCTAACTGTTTGAAACAAGTTGTTTTTAGCACCTGTGTATTTAAAGGGCCCCTGTCTTCTAAAAGCTCCCTTTTGCTTTTCAGCTAACTTCTGGAAATCTGAAAGGCAGCATCCGAAGGTTGTGAGCTACAAGCTGATGTCTTAGCTTGTTGTTAAGGATTACTTCTGCGTGCTTTAATTCATAGCCTCAAAATTTGGCCACATTTAGCCTCAACCTCCAACATGCTAACATTTTCTTTATAAATATTAGTTACAATAACATGAAGAATATGAAGTCTCCCTTTAGAGCTAGTATGTGACTTTCTACATTTACTGAAGACATTGAAGACCCTAAAGTTATCCCAGAGATCAGGCTAGCGTAAGATTAATTAGCGACTGATCTAACCAACCTATCAGCTTTTTAGTCTAGAACAGCTTTATTGGTTTTCAGGTCAAATGTGAAGATTGTTTTTGCATATTTTGTTTTGTATATTTAACCCTTCAGATAGTCAGCCTCCTTAAATCTGGCTCTGCTGGAGGTGTCTTCGTGTAAACGGGGCTCCTCCTCTCCACCGTCACCCATCTCCCCTTGCATGCTCAGGATGGTGGCAAGAGTTGAAACTGATGATTTGAATCGATTTGTTGGCTTCCTTAAAGTTTCTTTTGAAGGAATTGGCATTACGTACATAAAGTTATGATGAACTCATTTGCTTTCTCTGTTAAGTGGCCCGATATTAATTTCGCTGCCAATTGTTGTGAACAGGCGCCATTTAAATAAACTGCACTGGCTTGAATATCTCTGCTGGAAATCACAGGCCAGTTATTTTTCAAATTACTAAGGACTTCAGTGGTAACTCTGGCACCTTTACAACTCTGAACTGCTTATTTCCAATGTGAGAACAGGCTTTAGAGGCGTGGCACCAGGAGCTAAGAACAGTCGGTTACAACTGTATTTAAGGAGAAAAAAATGAGAGGAAACCACCTCAGACATTGATTTACTTACTAGGTTGTGTGCAGAGTGACTAGAAATAAAGTGCATGAGCAAAGAGACAGTGCTGTGTGATACAGAGGGAGTGCACATTTAATGACGCAGGATTAGACAACGTATCTCATAAAACCATCGGATAGACATACAATTTTAAGGAGAATTTCTTTGTGCTCTTCATGTCTCCTGGTGACTGTTTATCAAGACACGATCAGAGAAAAAATGCTGATTTAAACATGTCTTATCAGGAAATGACAGCAATTTCTCTCGTGGTGATTATGTCATAGTTTCATTAATCGTTTCCTTCCATTTCCCTCTGAGGCACCAAGTACCACCCTTTCTCTGGCAAAGAAAAGATCCACGATAAGAGCAATATGGTCATTCAGGAAGAATGTAACACCACAGCTGGCCTCTGTTTAACTATCAATGGCTGATTCTTGCAAAATCTTTAATCCTTTAGAAAAATGTTTAACCATCTAGAGAAAAGAAAACCAGATACAGAACAGCATTTGCAAATTCCATACACACCTGGTGCACAAAGACCTTGAGTCCAAATTGTTGGAGCGATCGTTAAGAATGAGCATGCACTGTTAATAAGTGATTCATCTAACAGGGGACAGGAATACTTATGTGAGAGAGCTCAAAACAAACCAGCGTATAATGGAACAGAATAAAGCACTATGATAAAAAGAAAAAAAAATGTTGGCCCAGCAATCTCCATTTTTCTACAAAAACGAGTCTTTTCATGGGAAACATGTCCACACACACACACGCAGACACACCAAAAATATAAAATAAAATAAACAAACAACTGTCCACTCTTATACAGGGAAAGGAAGCAGCAGCACAGACAGACAAAGTAAGACACGCTCAGGGACAGACAAATGCATGATGGGAGTACTTCACATGGGTCTCTGCTAATGAACTGTGGTCCGGGGCTCTGCTGGGAGGGAGGGGGGTTGGGGGTGCCAACCAGCTTGTTTTTGGCCATCTTGGTGTTGGCCTTGGCAAACTCCAGGCGCAGAGTTTGGGGAATCTCTGGATCAAAACGGACCCCCTGAGATCGACCGGAAAGATCCGTTAGCAAAAATATTGTTTTGCAGAGAGCTCACATTTATTTCTGAACGCTCCGAATGGTGGGTGTGTTCAGAGAGCGCTCACGTATTTAGACATTTATTTCATAAACGGCTACATACAGAACAACTAGATATTTTCTAATTCTTTCTGGCTAAAATCAAACACCTACAAATCTTACCTTAATTCTACAAGGCCTCAAATAAGTTTGGCTCCAACACATCAATACATGTTTGAACCTTGTTTGAGTGTTTTGTGGACTTGTTTTACATGCAGGTCGGTTCATCTCACAGTTGAAATATGATCATTTACGTTCCTGATTTTTCCTGGAAGGCTGCTGAAAATAAACTATTTGTGAGGCGTCTTCATCGAGTGATAATAGGGTACACCGCGTAACGACTCTTGATGTTACCAATTAGACGAGTAATACTTTGCTTTGACAACAGCACCTGAAACAGGCAGATTATAACAGACAGCTTTGCCCTGGAAACAGACAGTGATGTGATAAATAATAGGGACCAACTGATGGGCTTTCGTGTTTGATGTAGTGTTGACGCAGACTGATTTAGACCACAGCAGAGTGAGATACAGTATCCGAACTATCTTTACTTCTGCTGCTCTGTCTGTTTAGCTCACACTCACAGAGGGATCTGGGCTGGCATCTGCTCTGCTTTGTATTCGCTTGCTCAACACTTTCAGCATTTGCAATGATCAAAATTCATTTGTTTAATACCCCCATGGGAGCTGGATGCGAGCTGAACACCGCAGGATTCTACTGAGGTGTTCATTTATTCGAGATATCTAAGAAGCTCTGGACCCTTGAGTGATGTTCTGACTGTGATTTCGAGCTGACAGCATCCTGAGAGTCAAGAGTTTCATAAACTGTGAGCAGGATCTCTGGCTGAGGCTTTAAAGAAAACTTCACTTGCAAGACTGCATGATTCGATGATCAATATTTCTGCCTTTTGTTTTGCATGGATGCAGGCAAATTGCATGCTCTGCGATTCAAAGCCATCACAAGATATGCTTGCACTGAGCTGGTGCTTGAGAGGAGCGTGGAGAGGGCATGACACTTACGTTCAAGGCATTCTTAGCAGCCTCCGCCTCTGATCGACTGTCAAAGCTGACAAACCCCACTGGCTGGGGAGACAAGAAGACAGAACAAAAGAAAGGAACATGGTTTAAGGCAGAAAACTGAGTCGGCATTTCTGTCTGAGTGGCAAAGACATGTTGTTCTTTGTTTATATATTTATATAGTTTCTTTTTTCATGTCTTATCATACTCGACCCCATCCTTCTCTGTCTCTCTTCCCCTGTTTATAAAACTGTGGCAAACAGAAAGGAAGATAAAAAAAAAAAGGAGGGGGAAAAAATGCAGGCTGATGGCTTATTTGGTACAAAAAGTTCATAATTCAGCTCCCCTTTTTGCCCAAATACGGGCATTGCAGGAGTGAGAAAGTGCATTAAGAGTTAGTGTGAGTGAATGAGGTAAAGAGGGGGAGGAAAAAAGAGATAGAAAGAGAAAAAAAAACAAGACAAATGAGAAGGAGGTTATAATGAGAGGCAGGAATAGGTTTAAGACTTCCTTAAACAGACCTTTCTGGACAGTACAATCTTGTTCACATCTATATCATTGAATCTGCATTTATGTTCTGGTAACATGGCTTTAGAGCTGGAACCTGCAATACTAATGGTGGGCAAGCCAATGCAAAAATAAAGATGCAGGTGGTGCTGTCATATTTCTGACTGCAGAGATGAACAAAGAATGCAATTTTTTTTTGTGTATTTGTGTGGATGGGGAGTCTCTAAACATGTTGCTCCCATGGGGTCACACTGCTGTCTGTGATCTGGAAAAGCAGTCGAGGGTTCTGGGAATTTTGAAAAAGGGGAGTGAGAAGAAGAGGAGGAGGAGGGGTAAAGAAAAGAAGAAAAACACAGAAAAAAAAGAAATAGAAAGAAGGACTAAGTGAAGACGTCAGGAGGAGGAAGCATACAAGGAATATAAATAGAAAGGGTCTGAGATCTGGGTGCTGCTATATATGGAGATGGCTGTGAGGCAGAGGGAGATCAATTGATTTACGTAGCCACAGTCATTGCCATTAGCTGGGAGAAGCAAAACAAACCCCGAGGGCGCGTGGACAGTACTTTACGACTCCTGACTGAACACGTGCATCCACTGACATTTGTCATGTTGAAGATGGCATTTATGCGAGAAGGTAACTGATGACCCCTAACCAAGGTAGTTCAAGAGCACGTGCTTCAGCTGGGACCAGACTTAAGACATCCAGCGAGACTGTTCTGAGAGCTGCACTAACTCTTTGCTGGTGTGGAAATTAATGAATTTCACAAGGAAAAAAAAATATTGTATTCTGTATTGTGTCTGCTTTATCTGACATGAAAAAAACACATGGGTGCTACCTCAGCAGCAGTTTGAGCATGTTGGCTTTTTATAATTGTAGCTGCAAAAAGGATTCTGCAAGATTATAAGTATAAAAAGAAGACTGGACAGTTTTTTTTTTGCAAGACCAACTGGATGAAATGCTCTGTAAATAGAGTTTATTAACAGCAGCTGACGTTAAATCATCCAACAGCATTTGTGAATTCAGTTGCAAATAACTAGGGGTGAGTATTGGCAAGGACCTCGCAATACGATATGTATCACGATACGTGGGTCAGGATACGATATTATCACGATATCCCACTATCACAATATACTGCGATATTCTAACCAGTTAATATCAAAATTAAAAGTAGAGATGAAAAATCAAGTTTCTGTATATGTTCATCAGATGATATTGATCACTCAGAGGACAAATTGAGTCTAAACTATTTGCTTCAAAACAACCTATTTATTGTTTATTATGAGTGTTTTTGTACATTTAATAAATAAATAAAATAAAATAAATAGAATAAAATTTTCCTAAAAAAAATCTATATTAGGAGCTGAAAAATTGATTTTATATTGGGCGGCCAAAAATCGCGATATATTGCGAAATCGATTTTTTTTCACACCCCTACAAATTACATGTATAAATACAGTTTCACAGCACAGGGCCACATTTAGGTCACAACTGCTGTTTGCAACTAGCCTGGCCAGCCATCCTTATCCGTTTTTTTTTTTTTCCAATTCAAACAAAGAATTTATTTGGTAGCTGTGGATTTGACTTTGATTTCCAGGGGGTGGTACCAACAAACGCAGAAGAAACTGCCTCTGAGAAATGAAGCATGTGACGTAGGCATTAAACCAACCAGACTGGTATCAACAGAAGACAATCAAAAAGGCACGTCTTATAGTAGGAACGTTGGTGAATTACTGTTGTCGGTTTTGCTGTAAAACCTGGTTGACCTAAGGACGTTATTAGCACTCCTGCAGCCATCTTTGTTGATTTCAATAGTGACTCTTCGAGGCTCCTGTACGAGTCATCACACGAAACCCGCCCCCGTTGTGTTGCGATTGGGTCGTTATGTTCTATATACTGGCTGTGAATTGGAAGGGCACCGTACCCATTTCATGAGAGAACATTTTTGCAAAGTGAACAGATATGATTGGCCAGGCCAGTCTGCAACAGTTATACAAACATATGGAGCGGCTGTTTTAAACCAAATGACATGCAGCCGTCTTCCTGTACTGTAGAACAGCATTTCTAAGTAAACGTCAAGGGATCGTTAAACAAAACGAAGCTAGAATCTGAATACATGTAACTGGGAAATGAATACAAGCACTTGTCAAGAACATGTAGATTGTGTTGGTTAAAAAGGGGCAACACAGTACAATTATATATCTATGTGTTATGAAAACTCATTTTAGACAGGTTTTTAAAGCTAATGAAATAGAAAAATCGCATTACAATTAGTGCTGGGCGGTATATCGGTTCATAACGAATACCGGTGTTTATTTTTCTTATGATATGAATTTTTCATATACTATAATATCGGTGAGTATGTACTGTAGCGTACACAATGTTGGGAACGCCGCGCAGTGGAACGTAAGTGCCGCAGAACATTGTTTGACAGGGGACTGTTTTGCAGTTGCACTGGAGGCACAACACAATACTAGTTTATGGTTAAACAGTGATGGCTGCAAACAGCGAAAGTCCCGAAGTGGAAGCTCCAGAACGGCAACATGAGACTGAGGAACGTCTTCCTAAACGAGGAGCCGTGACTGTCGTGTGGAAGTTCTTTGGATTTAAAAAAGACGACGTCCAACAAACTACAATAATCTGCAAATGTTGCCGAGCTAAAGTTGTAGCGGCGGGAGGCAACAATATTCACTCCTCGTGACAGTAAAATAGGTCATTCTAAGCCAATTTACTGCAGCAATTCCTCTTTAAATGATTAGAAAATGTGGAAACACCCAGTTGTGCCATCAAAAAAAAAAAAAAACAGTGATAACCGATATAATTTTGAAAAATACCATGATATAAATTTTTGGTCCTACCGCCCAGCACTAATTACAGTGAGATGTGGATCTGAAAAAAAGCCAGAGAGCAATGCATCAATAATAACTGTATAACAGTATTGTAGAACAGATTTACCCTTCCACATGTACGCTGCAATAGTTGCTGACTGGTTTGGGAATTCTTCCAACAACCCGGAGCTTCCATGAAACAAGAAGGACAGTACAAAGGGAGGTCTTGATTTAAAGACTCCTCACTGCTGCATATATTTCTTTGGTTCAGAGGTACTAAATTGAGTCCATTCAATCCAAATGAGTCGAAACGGTTCTAATTAGAGCGTTGCCTCTTCATGGGATCCAGAATAAGTACAGTGACACGACGCTAAATTGCTTAACTCTGGATGTGGATGCTTGCCAGCTGAGCTCATTTTCAGTCCTCCACCCCTGGAGGCAAAAACTCCACCATCAGCGCTGCTCCTGTCAAAAAGCTCGCTTTGACACCTTGAAATTCTTCCTCCCTCACACCCTCGCATGTCCCACCAGAGTAGACTGTCTGTGACTACAAGCACTGCTATCTCACTGCCAAAGGGAAGTCGATGCAGTACGCTTTCACTCATTCCAGTTAACTTTTTTTTTGCCTCCTTTATTAAAAGGTACTTCCTGAAAAGATCGTGTGTGTGTGTGTGTAGGGGTGGGGGTGGGGGGGTCCAAGAGGGGAAATGGAAATGTGTTGATAGGAAAGAAGTTGCGCAATGCAGAAAACAGAAAGAAAGAAATAACAACATGGCTTCAATCAGTGGGTTCTTTGTGTGAGAACAAGGCACTAAGAGTTATTTAACATACCTGTTTTGAAGTGAGTTTTATCAAGGAGCCTTCGTAGCCCTGAAACAAAGAAAGGCTTTTGAAACGATAAAGCTGCAAAGCAGTCATTTGAGGAAAAATACTGTGCATAACTTCTGTTCAGGGCAATTTAAATACTTTTTGCATGGTAACATCAAAGCTGACTAAGTTAGTTTGTTTCATTGGTCACGGTTCTCTTATGAAGACCATATGGACTGGATTGTTGTGTCTGACCTGCCAAATCAAAACTTGCCGCTTTCAGAACTCATGATATAAACCATTTACTCGCAGCAAATACCGCGGGCATTGTCTAAGTGGGGGATTACATGCATAACAATTATTCATTATTCACTTAAACGATCCGGTTCTTTCTTGGACCATTAAATATTCTCGGGCAACGGTCCAAAAAGCATCCACGTGTGTTCGCTTGAACTAGAACTCTCTGTACCTGTGACAAAGTGCAGGTTCTGAGATGAAGCGAAAAGCTTTGTTTTTGCATCGCGGGCACGGAGCCATTTTTCCATGAGACATGAGCACACGCACGCATACACACGCACACACGCCCACAAACACAAGCTTCCTGTGGATCAAGATGTGATTGAACCTCGGCTTTAGGAACACAGACACTTGAACCTCGCGGGAGAGTTTCCATTGCCGTTTATTTCATCACCATTAATGGAGGTCCCATTGGCTGCAGGAAAGAAACCTTCTAAGAATAGCAGCGGCCCATCAGTTTAAAACATACAAACATACCTTAAATGGTCTGAAGAGGAGATAGAGCTCTCGTGGTTTAATATCCAGTGGTAGTCCACTGACAAATAGCGTTCGGACCTGAGGACGACAAATGAGAGAGAGGGAGATCATGTATTTTTCATTAACCTCCACCTGTTATATAAATAGCCCTGCTGCCTCTTTGACAGTAACAGATGAGGTTATGAGGAAAAGGACAATGAAGTTAAAATGTTACCTGGGCTGGCTTTACAGTTAAATACAGATATAGATAGAGACCTTTCAGTTCAGCAAACACGCTTACGCACATTCTTTCCTACAGTTTCGTGCACTCTGGTGTAATGTACAACCTCCCGTGTTTATGGCAAACCTCCCTACTTCTAACCTCTGCATCACATTTGAACTTTTCAACTTGCAATTTAAACGAGCATTGCTGGTGGATTATAACGTACTATATATGTTCGCTGCAACGGACAAAAGAACCACAGGGGAGCAACACAGACGTGTCTACAGAAGTACTTTAGGGCTAAGAAAGGGTTATTATGCTGAGTTATTATGCAAGCTGTTGAGGAGAAAATTAATGCAGCCTGATCACTGCAGGTGTACTGTGGGCAAAATGGGTTTATTCAAAGATGGTTAATTTAAAACAAAAGGGAAAACTTTAAAACGGCACATTCGGCATGAAATATTTTCATTTTGAGGACACAAAGTGCATAACCTCCGCTAATGTAAAAACATGATTGATGGAAAACTAAGGACATTTAAAACAGAGATAAAGACAGCTGCGAGCGGGTGGGAGGAGTGGACTAACACACTATCTAGTGTTTGAATCATTGCTCTGGAAACTATTGTGACAGTGCTTGCGGAAAAAACATGTACATCTGTGAACACTGCAGCTGACTTTTTTCCCCCCTCTCTTCTTTTTTTTTAATCCATTTCACTCCTTTATGGTGTCTTGTTTAGTGGTGAAAGCAAGGACAATAACGTCTGTACGATTTTTTATGAAATGACAACTGTACGTCAGTTAGCGAAGAATAAAGACCGTAAACGGGAAGACAATTAGCCGGATGGACTGAAGGGCCACTTCTGAAACTCCTCCGAGGCTCTTTAAATTATACATCACCTTTCATCCATACACTGAGCATAAATGCTTTGATTTCATGCCTGTTTGGGGTAGGAAATACTGGAAAAAAAACAGCCAGACTTGCAGAGATTTTGACAACAAACAATGAATAAAATAAGAAATAAAAAGTGCAACCCCCATCCTTCAAACCTGCCTTCAAAGCACACAAATGAGCAACGCCTGTCAACTGAAGAAAAACAGAAGTTGACAGAGAAGCCAATGGTCCAGTTTCTTAGTTTGGGTCTCCCTCAATGAGAGGATAGCACAGTAGTATTTTTAGTGCCCAATCGCTTCTACGGGTGATCAATAATTTTTATTCTATCTTGATTGCGAGAGGATTTAATGGTTCGGTCCGTCTGTGATGAATGGCTTGTATGATGCTGTGAGATCCACACGCATGTAACTGAATGTATGGAGCCCACGTGCGTCGTTCTCAAGCCAAACAAGAGAGGTTCATACATCAAGCGTGAGGGGTTCGGTCACATCACTTGGTCTAACAGCAGCATGAGCCAACAAGCTATTGATATGTACAAGATTACCCGTGACTCCAACAGAAACCAAACCCTAAAACATTAGAAACAGGCATTCAGGTTCAGTTCCCTACAAAAACACCCCCTTCTGCCAACTCCCAACGAAAAGATTTCATGTCTATCCAACATTAGTACAGGGTCAGAGGGTGCTCTGATAGTTTTATAAAACTCTGAACACGATTCTGTCCTCAATCAACACCGTTCCCACACCAGAAGATTAAGGAGATCCTCCTAGAATAAGCAGCCAATGATTCTCCTTGAGGTTTTTTTCAAGCACTTGGTTCAATACGTAATATTATAAGCATTATTTGGTTTTATTTTTCATTGGGTGTCTTAAATCCCTCCTCTAAATGTCTTTTGTTTGTTTTTTGTTCCTAGTTATGTTATCAGTACATGACCCCGGTGTGGGATCATGTACTGATAACTGATCTCCCTAAGCATTTATTTTTAGTCGATAACCTAATAAACATCATATATATGTATAAAGGTGTGTGTGTGGGGGGTGTTACTGCATAGGATTTGCTTTATCCATCTTTTACATGCAACCAAATGCTGACAGATGGTTCCATTCAGAAACGAAGACCCAGTGGCCCTTGCTACTGTATATACGATGGCAACAGTGGATGGAAACGGTTGGTGTAGCAGAGACAAGTTGCAATTACTATTCCCAAACCAGGCAAAGTGAGCAAACCCAACAGCAGATTGTTCTTGCAGATTAAACCTGATTTATGCTTCGGGGTAACAGATATGCAAGTAGCCTGCGCACGGGCTCAACGCCGTCACAGCTGTTTAAAATTGCGTGTTATTGATTGTGGTGCACCATAATTATTGCACTTCCTTTACATAGCTCAGATATGGCGATGAAGTAAATACAGTATATTTTACTTGAGCTGGCACTGATAAATGTTGAGTGTCCATCATTTTTACAGACACTGCAAAAAAAAAAACTATGGTGCAACTAGGGATGCACATGGTTAACTGTTTAACCGTTAACCGATAACAGTAACTCGAACCGATTAATACTAACGGTCAATTTTGTTTTCAAGCTACGTAATTCAGTCAACTCATGGGGGCGTGTCGCCTCTGATTGGTCAATTCTACATCCGCTCAGAAAAGAGCGCGTCATCGAAAAAATTAGGAAGTACCCACATCTGTACGATTCTGGTTCTCCACATTACAAAGACAGCACATATTCTAGTAATTCATGGAGGGAGATTGCAATGAATGTGGGTCTGGATACGGCCGAGACGGTGAGGAAGTGGAAAAACGCAAGAGATAAGTTCAGTAAGTTTGGCTAGTTCGTGATTGTTGCTCTTGCGTTGTGGCGTGGAATAACATAGCGGAGACCGCGCTAGTATAAATCAAAAGTGACAAGCTGACGGTGACACATTGCGGCGAGAGTATACACGGGGAAGTGTCCGCATGCGTCCATGACAACGCGCACAACATCGCGGCAGCCAACCCTCCCGGACTTATCGGTTAACGGTTATTAATCGTTAAAGGGCGATTAATAATGGTTAAAGGGCGGTTAACGGTCATAAAAAAAAATCCAAAATGTGCAACCCAACTTGAAAATGAAGAAGAAGAAGCAGCAGCGGGAAATACAAAATACCAGGTTGACCAATCACATTTGCTGAGGTCGGCGTCAAGACAATCAGCAGTGAAATCTGGAGAGAGGTGCGCGTCAGGGTCCAGTGCAGCTTAAAGGGTTCGTGCCCACGGCGTAGGTACACTAACGCTTTGATGCAGGAAGAAAAGCAGCCGTTGCACAGATTAAAATGAACTCCCAGCCCTTATTTATATGTAGTAAGGGAATCGTGTGACGGACAACCACGCAGCCATGTCTAAGAAGGCTGTTGCGAATGGCAGCAGTTCTTCCAGCAGACCCATGAGCACCGGTGCCAACATTTGGTAAACAGACAAAGCAGCAGTACAAGACGGAGGTGCTGAGAAGTCCTGTCACAGCTCATGAGAGCAGATCTGGTTACGTTCTGTAGGTGCTTAACAGGAAATTCTATTAGTTACATGTAATTGTAGATGTGACTATCCTTAGCGCAGGGTCAGTCCAGGATAGAGTTGTTTCTCACCACAAACGTAATTTACTCCATGTGTTGTTCATTAACACAACTGCTTTATACGAGCATGCTAATCACAAAAAACAAACAAAGAAAAAAAAGGTTGTACAATAGATACCCATATTGCCATGACATAATTTAAAAACTGATCTGATTCTACAGCATTAAAGGATTAATTCATGATAAATCTGTGCGCTGATGCGGAGTAGACTCAAACCACCCAGATTCAGCAGATAAAGGATGCACAACTCAGGGGACAAAGGAACTGCTGAACTAACATTACACCTCATTCCCCCCATGTAACCCGATACACACTACTGAAGCCACGGGCAGGGCAACACACAAACAAAGGAGCTTAGCAACTGGGGGAGCAAAAGCATGGCGAGCGCCAAACAACGCATCCAGCCAAAAGAAAAATCTCACCTTGGCAACTTTCACACCTTCGCTCTTATTTTATCAGTGGCGAGCTGAACCCTGCAGTGTCGTCACTACACTGTCTCTGGAACATCCTTGTAAAGAAAAGTAAAAAAAAAAAAATCTACAGATCTCCTTATATGGAGTCAGACGGGATCAAAGTCAGAACAGGATGATATCAATCAGACACGAGCAGAGCCAGCCACGGGCAGCTGTTGAGTCTAATAAAACTAACATGGTAGTAAAGAGTGGTGCTCAAATATAAAATGGCATTTCAAACAAACGAGTCACAACACTGGCAGCGAAGCTTTTTTTTTTCTTCTGAATTTCAGTAAACAAGGTTCACGTCAAAGCTAAAAATTGCCCAGGCAAAATATCCTACACAGCAGGACACATCACTTCTTTTCACTAAATTAGTTTCATTATATTTGGCAACCAAAAAAAAAAAAAGCCACAGCTCAAACAGCAGGACTTCTTCCCAAAAATGAACAATGGTAGACAAATAAGAAAATATTAGCAACCTAATCCTTGATGACACGACATCCAAAAATGTACATGCTGATGCTGCTCCTCGGTCAGAAACCTCAGAGTCACACAACAGTCACACCTCTACACACTCTGAACAATGGGCCATTCTTGGCTGTGTTCGGACCTCGTTCCCGAGACTTCCTGACGTCAGCTGTTGTGATATATGATCATTTTCTGTGTGTCCGGTCTGGAGTTGAGTGCACACGCCGCTCACGGGATGATTCACAGGCAAATGTGTCAACAGCTCCTCACTGCAGACATCTGCTGTTCATTACAATATCAATCTCTCATCCAGCCTTCAGACTAAACTGAAAGGGCTCGTAAAGGAGCTTCAAAGTTTCCCTCTGTAGTAAACTTGAAGCGAAGGTCGAGCCCGAGAGTCAAGATTTGTGAAGAGCAAAGGCAAACCTTCTTCCATTGTTTTACTGGCTTTTTGTGAGTCATGTACGTACATTACCGGCGCTGGGAGGCCCGGTTAGGGCCACTGAATCATTGACCATTTATGGCGTGCTCACACACTAACACGATCAAAACAGCAGCCCCTACCTACCACGAGCCAGCTGAGTACTTCACAGCCGGCGTACCAGCGCAGTTCCCTGGCAACGCCTTTGCGGAGCACGGCAGAGGGTGTAGCCCCGGGCCAAAAACATCAGATCCTATTAAGGCCACTTCTGCAGCGAGTCCCGCGGGATCCGCGCACCTCTAATCAGAGATCCTTGACTCCGCAAGCTACGGATGAGGTCATCACCTTATCGATTCTCCATCATTGCACCTTTCAGGCTTTCATGTTCAACCATAATGACGCAGCCTGAAGGAGTCAAGCATTGTCTTACGAGGGGAAAAAAAAAAAAAAAATCAAATTATGAAAAGTTTGCTGAGATCTGGACACTGCAACGAATACTGCAAAATTAAAATATCCTCAAACTATCAGAAAACAGATAAAAGCACTTAAAGGTGGGGTGGGTGTTGTTTTTTTGCAACACTTTTTACAATATTGCCTGAAAACCTTTTCACATTTCCATTGCACCCACTGAAATAAAATGTTTGCAAAAAAAACTAAACATTTTGGTCCAGTCTAGAAGGTATAATCAGAGAAAAACTCTGACCAATCAAAAAAGTGATCATCACTATTTTGATTGGCTGCCTAATACGTCCATCAAATATCACCCCTCGCTCCCTCCCTCCCTATGGTTCATGCAGTCGTGAATCATGTGAAGGCGTGGTTTCGAGGGGTGAGCTGAAGAGGAGGAGGCGGAGCCTTTGGGAGGAGGGAGGGAGTGTATATTTTCAAAATCTCACTTGAGTTGGATTGCTGGAACCGTTTTTCAAACAACACCTACTCCACCTTTAAAAGCTCTAAAATGAAGTAGGGAACATTTTACTGAGCGACAGTCTAAAATCCAATATAAATGTGCATCTTTCATGTCATGTTTGAAGTGTCACCTGTCACACAACCCCATCATCAGATTGGACGGAGGTGACGGAGATCAACTAAATCCACAGCAGGACTGTCGAAAAATCTCAAAGTACGCTGAGAGACCTGCCCGCTAAATACCTTAAAGAACTATTTTCAAGTGGTGGTCGAGTTGTGCTGTTTTCAAAGTTAAATGATATGTAAAAAACATTCATTGCATTATTTTAAAAAGGCAACCTTAGTTTATTTTTAGTAGTCAGAAAGCTTTGACAGTTTGTATATTTTTAAGGCTGTGAATAAAAACTGCAAAAACAAATAAAATGGTACTGCTCTCGAATTAATGGTAGTTAATCCCAATTTTTTTTAATGGGATTAATATTTACTCAATTAAAAGATTTGTGTGCATGTGTGTGTTTCAGACATAAACTTAGACGGCCTGTGATATTTTAAGCTGAGCGTTCTCCGAGTAGCTGAAACTGAACGTGCGTATTGGCGTAACAAACCGCTCCGAATGAGGAAAACAGTGGCGGTGAATTCAACCTGCTGAAGCGATCACTTTTTAACATCTTTATGCCTGCTTATTCAATCGGGGTCACACTTGTGAGAGACTAACTGCTAGAGCTGAGCGATTTTATCGAGACTGCGATATATATCGATATTTTATTTCCCCATAGAGTATCGATTTTTCAGCCATGGGTATCGATTTTTTTTTTTTGGCACTAGTGGCCTTTATTCAAAGTGGAGAGAGACAGGAAGGGGGCAGAGAGAACGGGGAACACAGGGTCGACAAGCTGGGAGTCGAACTCGCGACCAGCCGCATGAGGACTGTAGCCTCTGTACATGGGCCGCGCCGGGAGCGCAGTGGTTAGGGAAGGCCATATTCTAAGCTTCTTCCAAAACACCCGTGTCCCACCTTTAAAAGCTTGCAAGCAACAATTTGCCCTGTTTAAATAAATGAAACTATTTTTCTCAACAAATCTTTTACTCATTTTGTCCAGCATTTGCAAGCTGCCTGTCAGCCATATAATGTGTAATTGATGCTTATCAGTTCAATTAATTCAAACAAAGTCATTGGAACACTCACAAGATGTCACCAAAATCACTTTGTCCCTTTTAAATCTTTCAGAAAAATGATGTAAATGTATTGTTAGATGAATATCAATATATATCATATCGTGAGCTGAATATCGTGTATCGTATCGCGAGATTAGTGTATCGCTACAGCCACTACTACCTACATAGTTAAAGGATGACATCTTATTTCACCTGAGAGCGTCATCTCCACCAACGACTGTTGTATGAAAAGCTGCAACATCCCAGAAAACCCCAGAGGTGTTGCCAGAGTTCGTTTTTGCCATAATCATTTTCCCATAACGATTCATACCGGGCTAATAAGTGCGCTCCGCTGTGCAGAACAAAGCTGTGGCTGATGGGAACACTTGAAAATACTGATATATGATCTTACAGAAAGCAGAAGCTTCAGGTGCAGTTTAAACACTCTTGGCTCAGTTAATGCAGCTGAAACTATGAAGGAGGAATGTCTGCACCGAGCTTTTATTCATTTATTAAAACAATCCCTGTCATTCCTCTGAACAGCTGATCAGAAGGCAGACTAACTCAGCGTCCGTCTGCTCGACCTGCATGAGCTCGGTCACATCTCTGCTGCCTCCATGTGAGAGGTGGGAGTTCACCCAGAATGCTGTTGGGGATCGTTACCTCTGTTGGAGGGTCATTCAGGCGTGACAGCAACTGTTCTATGAAATGTTTCATTTGTAGTCTTAAGTTACGGTTTCCGAGTTCCAAGTCAGACGTTTCAACTGGAACACCAGTCAGAGAAACCCCAACCACACTGACTCCATTATCTAACACGTTACACGTCATGTTCAGCGGCACTCTTTTATTTAAGTCATTGTTGATTGTGACACGTCTTTGTAGGCGTATGATTGCCAATACAAATATTCTTATTAAATACAAAGACAAAATCCAAAAGTTGACAAAGCAACAACCACAAAATTCAGGATGAAGCTGGTGCTAAAAGATTTGTCTTTTTTTGCTGTTGTTGTATTAACAGCATTTCACTTTGGAGAAATTTCCACCAAACACGTTGAACCCAGTAAAGAAGGATTTAAATAGAAAAGCCAAAACTGACAACAGTCTAACAGCTCGCCTCTTCATTCAAAGCTTGTTTTGAAAAATTTTTCCACCCTCCTCCGGTGTAGACTGCCTTTTGTCAGACGTTATGAGGAAGCCTGATTTGTCTAATACGTTATTCATGTGCCATTTCTATTCAGTTTGCATTGTGGAAAAGCCTCATTACACGCGGCCACATTGTGTGGCCCTCTCTCACATTTGCTCTTACTTTAATTGAGTGTTTTTCTGACCGTTCATTTCGGCTGAAATGAGGGACGCGACCTTGTTGCAATGTGAGACGATTACCGTGTTTCTCTTCCCTCCCTTCGTGCGAGTGTTCGGCGGCCAAGTTAATAGACAGAGGTCCTTCAAGCCGGACTTGGCAGAGCGCAGCTCTAACCTTGAAGAAGGGACAGCGGGTTGACGTAGCACGCATGCGTAGGTGTGTGTCTGTGTGTGCATAGTGAAATTGAAAATCAAGAAAGAAAAAAAAAGAAAATGTGCGACTGAGCTAAAATAAAAATCAAAGTCTTTCGAAACTCCTGAGATTTAAAGTCTATTTTCCAAAAGCTGCCCTTGCCAAGATAAGCAGCAGAGTTCATCCTCGAGATTTAGGTGATTTTGCAGCCGATTCCAAGCAGAGGGAGCGGCATATTTAAATGCCTTGCTTCAGTATGGACGCTGGGGAGAGATGAAAGAAATATTTCTTTGAACAAAGACAATAATTTCCCTCACTTTTCTGAAAAATACAGATCTGTAGATAAGTCAGAGGCAGACCAAAAATAACTTTATAAGCCCATGAAAGCTCAGGGACGGTTGTGTTTTCTTGGATCGGTTGTGTACCACGTTATCACCCCCCCCCCACGGTTTGCATCACTATCCATCATCCTCGTAAGATTTTTCTCCCTCATTTTCAATGTCAAAGAATGTGAGAAGTGAAAGACTGCAGGCCTAAGAGGTGTCAGCCATAAATGGGTGACTCCGTGTGTCTGTTAATCGCCAGGGTTCAGCAGGTCAAGTTTCACATTTGGGGTCAGAGGTCACAGGTTAGGCCTGGGTTATTGTGTAGAGAGTAACCGTGAGATAGAGCACACTCCAAGCAATAAGCATGAGCTCTAAAGGTATATTGTCTTTTGTTTTATTGCCCCCCCCCCTTTTTACTTTCACAAGTGCTTTTGACTTTCTGAATGCTCCAACAGGTTAACCTTTAAAAGACATTTAAAACAAACAAACAACGTAGTTGGTGCACACTTTACCAGTTTCCTTCTCTTGCTGTTTTTCCTTCTCATCACCACTTTCCTTTACGTTTAATATCACAAAAGGAAAATAAAAAGAAAACCTGTTTTTCTAATGATGCATACCAGCACACACTTTCCCTTTCATGTCAACTACTTCCAGAAAAATAATCCTCAGGGTGTCATGAGACAAAGAAGAATGTCTCTTTCACAGACTGTCAGCCACACATCAGTTTGACTCTTTGGCTGTCAGCTCAGAGTTCATCAAATCCTTCATACTGGTTTGATCCGTTCTTCCTTTCTGTCATCTGATGAGTCTCCATGAATGGACTTAAAATTCCAAAGCGCTCATTAATGCGAACTAATCTCCGCTTCAGCCTTTCCTGGGTTTCTTTTGTTGCCGCTTGACCAAGTGGGCACCTTGAACCGTTTTGTGCTGTGGATGAGTGGGCAGAGGGTTCAAGTGTCAGGTGTAAGCTTTGTAATGTTTTTTTTTGTTTGTTTGTTGTTGTTTTTTTAAGAGCTTTTAAAGCTTTGGGGCTTCAACTGATGCTTGGTAACTAGCACTTTAAATTTACTGTACATCTTCCATTAAACGTTCATTTATGCATCACTAGACCCGCCCCAAATACCATTTTATGGGCTCTAGAGCTTTGGCAGAAGATTACAACGAATATTTGAAGATTTGTTTTGCATCACCAAATACACTATCATTACAGCTTTAGATTTGGACATGCAAACAATGTTCTTCAATGGTTTTTTGTCATCAACATGATCATAATTATCATCATACGAACGGGGGATAAAAAGATGCCGACCTGAATGTCGTTACACATGATGTCAGTGGTACTGGTTCAGGCTCCTGTACAAGTGTTCTTCAGAGTGATTCTGAAGCCACTGTGTGGCGCCATTTTGGAAAAAGGCGTATCGAGCAGGGCTAAGAAGCCAGTTGGAACACACCCACCTCATTACAGTCGCAGTTGGCCAATTATTTCAGCTGGTTTAGTTTACGTTCACCCATGATGCTAGATCATTTTATTTTTTATTCATTTTGATCTAATCTGTCCAAACATCCTCATTTCGAGGGTCGCTATTAGGGGTGAGTATTGGAAAGGACATCGAAATACAATATGTATCATGATACTTGAGTCACAATATATTATTACAATATCGCGATATCATGATATATTTTGATATTCTACCCATTTAATGTCAAAATTAAAAGTAGAGATGAAAAATCAAGTTGCTGTATATGTTCATCAGATGATATTGATCATTCAGAGGACAAATTGAGTCAAAACTATTTGCTTCAAAACAACCTATTTATTGTTTATTATTAGTGTTTTTGCACATTAAAGTATTCACAATGCGTCTAATACATGAATACATGATTTTTCCTAAAAAATCAATATTGGGAGCTGAAAAATTTATATTGTATTGGGCGGCCGAAAATCGCGATATATTGCCAAATCGATTTTCTTTTCATACCCCTAGTTGCTATCCAAACAACATCGGGCTCTGCTGGGACCGACGGCTGCCAGCCATCTATCCCACACATACAAGCGCTGCAGCGAGGTAAGTCTACCGCCGTCGGCCAGCAAGTCCAATGATCTGCAGTTGCTCCCGGCTCCTTCAGCTGGTGGACTTCCCTCTGAGATGTTGACTTGGTGGAAACATCAGAAATGACTGAAGCTCAAGCTACGCTGCTGCTTAGCTAAGCTTTGTGCTTGGACCGTTCCACAGCTACCCACAGTCAGCCACGGTGGTCTGTACCGGTTAACATCAGGTGTGAACAGGCGCACCTAGAGCTGTCCACATGTGACTGGATCTCTCAGGACAGATTTCCAAACCAGGTGTAAACAGGGTCCACAGAGAGCCCACCTCTCCCCATCGCCCTAAATATCCACCAATAATCATGAATACCTTCAGTGTTCTCATTAATAAACTCTCCCAAAAAAAAAGTAGAAGAAATGCTTGTTGGTTATTTATTGCAAAAATGTCTCATAAGGCCACACTCATCATTTTTCTACTTAAGTCACATTGACCCACTTTAAAAGGTTAATTACTTGAATGCATCTGATTTAAAACAGCTCCTCTCCTAATTTCCTTAATACAATTGTGTTAATCATTCTCTGCAAAGTGTTGAATACTGTTAAAAACACCAATTATCTTCCAGCACCTACAGCAATATTGCTTGTTGTTTAAACTTTTTTTTTTTTTAAACTTACAATCATATCGGACGAAAACACTTTAATTATCATTTAAAGGCTTTTACCAGCAAGATGACATGATGAATTATTAAATTAGAGGCAGTTTAAATGTCTGTAGTTTATACAGATAGTCGTGTTTTCCTTTTTAAAGAAGGCAGCTGCCAAGGCATAAAGCTTCTTTTTTTGGAAACTATAAAACTGCAGTCTACAGTGGACTCCACAAATTAGCTCCAATTAGCTAATGCAGACCCGTTTCCTAATTGGGTTGTATTTTTCTTTAATCAGAGCCGGACAACCTTCAGATATGTTTCTCCTCGTTACTATTCTGCCTGGGAAGCTCCCGCCTCCGAGGCTCTTCTCATGATCATAAACAGCTCCTGCACTTGAAGATCTCAGGGTCATGCTTTCAACCTACGAGCCGGCGAGGGATCAGCAGCGTATCTGCCAGGACTAAGTCGGGTGAAAAAAAAAAACAGGATGAAAAAGGAGAGAGATGGGAAAGATGAGATGAAGAGTGGTAAATTATAAACAGTACCAGGGTGGAGCGAAGGAAAGTGGGAGGAAACGGCAGGAGAACAAGATAAAGGCATGCAGGGGGGGAGAGAAAGGGTGGGACAAAGCAAAGAAGGGGGGAAGGAAACAGAGGGGAAGGGAGATAAATGTGGAGAGAGGGAGAAGCAAAGGAGGAGGGTGCAGAGGCAACAAATTAGATGAAGCAGAGAATTATAGGCTGGAAACGTGTACAGAACATGAAAGGAATGTGATATCAGGTGTGAAGACAGAGAGGTGAGATACTGTACACTTTCAGATAATTATAGATTGTGAGCAGGCAATATTTAGTAAAGATGACAGAATAAGTGCACAAACAGTGTAACAAAGAAAGACAAAATGTCTCACACTGTCGAGGAAAAAGCTCACACTTCCTTCCATTACCGCGCTGTATGCGGCGTGTCATTTCTTACAAAGCAAATTCAAATGAGACAGCTGAGGTCTTTTAAGGAAAGCGGCACCATCTGCATATTTATAAAAGCTGATGTGAGGGGAGAAAAGTCAGAGATAAGTAATTGTACTATATATATACTCTGTTCCTTTCTTCTAACGTCCGTCCTGACACTAAGCATTGTTGTTGTCTTTTCAAATACCTCTTGTCACACCGCTGACAAATGGCTAAGATAAGATGACAATTCCCATGGCGCTTTTATAAATAAACTCCTACCTATCAGATGGGTTGATGGAGCAGGGTTTTACTGTTTGTTTGAGTCTGTAAATGAGCTTTTTATTGGGGATATGAACCATATACCTTGTAGCGTATCTGTGCGACTGTAAAACTATCAGCAAGCCTTAATCCTTATCTTGAACAATACATGAGATTATCTGTATGTTTTGTTTTTTTTTTCCACTTTCACCCCATCACGGCCACCTCCAAGCTCCCCTCTGGTAGCGTCTCATGTCACAGAGAGTTAATGTATCAGCCTGCCCTTTTCATAGATACACGCACACGTACGGACCACATGCCCGAGCCGCCGCGCTGCAGACCGGCGCTGTCCTCCCTCCGCTTCGTCCTCCGTGCTTCTCCAGCAGCGCAGCTCCCCACCTACATCCCTCCGAGGAAAAGGTCACACTGGCCACATGACCTGCTATCTGGAAAGGACCCGGCGCATACCCGAAGCAGGCCGAGCACAATGCAATTGCACCCCAGGGAGATGCGCCGCGTTCGCTGAACTCTGCCTGAGTGATATTCTGCGTTTCTTCTGCTGCTTGTAAGGATCCGCTTACATGTTTATGGCCAGCTAGGAGCTAAAGTCAACAAGTGTCTGACAAGGTTCAACCCTCCTGCATAGTGAGACTGTTACTTCCTTTTTCCCATAAACCTTGATTAAAGGTAAATGTAGCCTTTCGACCTATGGACAACAGTGTACTCACTGATCACTCATCCGTTAAAAAAAAAAAAAAAAAAAAAAAAATCAATTGGTTTCTTCGTGGACCTCCAAGAGGTTTGGAGGCTGGGCAGGTTTCAACTTAAGCAAACACAAGTTGGCCGGAGGAGAGCTGACAGGAAAGAGGTGAAAGGTCAACCTACACTGGGTGACTTGGCAAGCAACAATGAGTACTCACTCCCTTCCCCTTTTCCCTCATTCTCCAATTCTCTATTAAATGTCAAAACCCGGTGGAAGGATAGCAGTTTCCCAGAGGGTTTGTTGGGTCTAAACCACTGTCCAAAATCCAGTCATGTCTGATTCCCAATGATAAAAAAAAAAATAGCAAAAATCAGCTGACCATATGTTTGGTATTTTCACTTGACAAACAATTCCAGTTATTTTATAGTTACGTTTTAATTATGATAGGGGCAGCTGTAGCATACCTAGTAGAGTCAGTTGCCCTCCAGCCAGAAGGTTGCTGGATCAACCCTCTATTCTCAGCCCAAGGCACTGAACCCTAAACTGCCCTGACTGTCCCGGCCCTTCATGGTGCCGATCCCAAGACCGGATAATTGGGAAGAATCGTGTTCAGGAAGGGCATCTGACTCTTCTTTGGACGGCCAAAGATGCAAAGAATTAGTCTGCCTCCTCCGAACTCCTTCGACTTTGGATTTGCACGCGGCGGTACCAAAGAGGTGCAGAAGAAACACGACCAATCAAAGAAATGAAGCACATGTTGCAGGCGGAGGGACAACCAGACAGGAATCTAAAAACAAAAAAAATTTTAAAAAAATGCCACGCAGCGGAGTAAGACTGCCAGTGAATGGCTTGTAGGTTTTGAGTTAAAAAGTTGTTGATCCAAGATTTTATATGCAACTCGGTAGCAGTCTTTAATGTTTTGAATATTGGCTCTTGGATGCTTCCATAAAGCCCGCCCCCATCCCTTTGAGAGTGGATCGGTACATTTTGCACCAGTGAAAACGGCTGTGAACAGCAGGGGCACCAGACCCATTTCACATGAGAATTTTTGTTATTCTGAAGCAAACATCTGCCACGTCAGTATGTGGAACAAAATACACAACTTCAATTATTTATCAGGGCTGCAGCTAACTAATGTTAAATGTGTAAAGTAACCCAATTGAAAAAGCTTATTCTTTCTAATTAACATGCATGTAAAACAGAAAAACACCATTTCTGCTAAATTATGTTATTTTTACTTACTCTTTTTTAAAAAAGGTGCTTTACAATTCTGTCTGTTTTTTTTCTTTGTAAATTATTCGATAAGTAATAGATAAATCATTTTGGTACCCAAGTTATGGTCCAGCATTGTCCTTCCTTCACTGCCTCCACTTTGACCCGATTAGTCACCTTCTTGATAACACAAAAATGTCTGGAGGTCTCGGCAGTCGAGAACATACTTCAAACCACCGCTCAAAGAGTTAACAGCGAACAAAAATACATTCTTTATTTTTTCCTTTCGACCCAACCCGCTTCAAAACACGCCGGTTCAAATTTACTCTGAGGTCCACTCCAGATGTCTTGTCCATACAAGGTCTGGAAACCGGCCCTATCTTTGACATTTACCATGCGGGCGGCGGTATGTCACCTCGACTTCATCAGCGGCGAGTACGTGAGAGCATCCAGAACACCTGATAATAATGCTTATCAAAGCGGCCCCTCCAGATTAGATGCTGCGGGGGCACAAACCTGCATACCTCGGTCCGCGGCAGGACCATGTTTGGTGAGCGGCGGGCCACCCGAGATAAACATGAAGCATGGACGGGCTCTCGGTGAACGCTCGCGGTGGTGTGGGAGGCCGAGCGACGAAGCAGGCACGAGGAGCTGGGAACGCAACGGTGCTTTACTGGTGCGAATCAGTGATCCATTGAGTCGCATACTGCATGCACTGTGAAGGGTACTGTTGTTCAGCATGTGAGAGTCACACCATGCAGCCTGTTAAACTTTGGATCTCATAAGGTTATAGTTTATGGTTATGTTGGTGTTAAACATTTGATGCTTTTTTGCAAAGGGAACTTGCTGACTGTTTCTGTACTAAAAAATATTAGAGGGGAAAGTTTAAAAAAAGAAAAAAAAAGGAAAAAATTAAGGACAATTGAATTTAGATATGAATCATGAGTAAAAAAAAATTAAGTCATATCAATTTTGGTATGTCTTTGTGCGAATCTTGTTGCTCCCCTGCATACAACACACATTATTACACCAAAGATAAAGTGATGCTGTCTAACCTTAGGCTAATTCATTCATGCAATTTTAAGTCCCTGCTCATCTGGACGGCTTCCAAACATTTCCACAACATTAGACTCTGCTGGCCATTACTCTCCCTGTCTCCATGTCTGGCTTTCACACTAATCTAGAGACAGCTCTGCTGTGGTCCCCCCGGCTTGGGGACATGACAAAATTTCAAACATGCTACATCGGTTGCGAGGTCAGAGATCGACTTATTGAACAATGCTGCAACAGACAATTACTTACATTTCCTTGTGGAAAAAACGGTCACGGATTAAAAATTGGATGTATTCTGTATAAGGAAGGCTACACCTATTTAAAAAAAAAACATTTCTTTTTTGCTAATACCAGTAACTCTACTTGAAATGGATTCACAACATGCCAGAATAGTTGCAGAATGATCAAATAAATGTTCCATCTATCAATTAAAAGTGCAAGCTGTGACTGAGAGGCTAATTTTTGTCTCTCTCAGCCAAGCCTCTCATGTTAAGACACGTATCACTGAAACAATTCATCTGTTTCCTGAATATTTACTACTCATTGATGAAGTCATGTATCAAGCAAAGAGGCAAGAACTTCTATGAGTCAGGCTCCTGAAATGTTACTTTCTGGGTTTTAAGTTGTAATCAGGACAAAGGAAAAGATGTAGTTGTGTCCCTGGACTCTATAAAACCACTTATTTTGTTGATCAAAGTGCTCACTTTACTGAGAACAGTCACCACATGGAGAATTAGAGCCATATTTTCCAGTCACAGACTCTTAAGGGTCGTAAGGTCAGCGAAGCTTTAAACTGAAACTTTACGTTTTCACAGTTAGTTCTCCAGTCTTTACCTCATCTGAGCAGTGCAGCAGAGATTCCCCGCATCCATAGTAACCTCAGCGCAGGACCAAATATGGCATTACATCAGTCCGGGTACGCTTGGCTATTCTGTTACAAACTGACTAACATTAAGCCCAGAGTTAATCAAATTACTCCAAGAGAAATATCTGACATAATCTGATATACCTGCCTCATATCCCTCCGCTGCGGATGTGTGCAGCTCTGAAACAACAAGTCTCCGCTTTGAACAAAGATACGGCGCTGCCAAAGCAAAATCGCCCGCGCCAAGAGATCCACTGCGAACCGTCCACAAAAAGTGAGATATTGCTGAACCGGATTGTGCAAGAGGAGGAAGAAACTGGGCCATTATCTTATCCATTATGAATGGATTACCTCACATTTAGTACAAACATCATCAGTCTGGTACCTTTGGATGAAATGAAGTCACGGTGGAGGAGGAGAGGCTACTCTTGTCTGATTTTACAAAGAGTTATTGCCTACATGTTGCAGCAGCGGCTGTTTGAACTTCAATGGCTCTCTCGTCTTCACCGGAAACTGACTGACTGTGGTTCAGAATCCTCTTTTCTGCAGCGTCTCTCTGTTGTGTGAAATTTAGCTTCATTTTCACAGTAAGCCAGAACCAGCGACTTGATCCCGGGTTCAAAGTTACTCAGGAACTACTTAAGTTAGTGATTCATCACTGCTCAGGTCCTGCTTTGTTCCTCCCCTCCTCTCAGTTAGACCTCAATGTGAAGTGTTTAAAAAGAAACAAAGGCTTGGTTTTCTACAAGAGAGATGAATACGTGTGAAAAATGAAGTCAGGAATAGGTGACAGGTGAGGAGTTTGGGGTCCTCGGGAAACCCCACTACGCATGTGATGCAACAGCACTTCTTCAAACTTTTATGAGGGTAAGAAGTGGATTACAGTAAAGAAAATGCATCTTCACAACTTCACTGGCATGCTGAGAGTATAGGTGACACGGAAACGCTTAGTGGTTAAAAAATCGCTTTTAACGCCGCTACGTCATCCGTGAGTCCGCTTTTTTTTCAGGATTTAGTTGCACTTCAAAGACGGAAGCAGCCGCGCGGCAGGTACATTCATAAGACATACATAGATAGATACATACCTCCTCTTCGTGGTTCGTGAATTCACTCTGCTCGTTCTCCTTCTCAGTTTTGTTGTTATTCATCCTGAGTCGGGCTCTTTTGTCACTTTCACCTGGACGCTCGTCTTCTCTTCGCCTCTTCTGCGCGGCGCCGCTCTTCTTCTCCTCCAGGACCCCCGCAGATCAAAGCGCACCCTCCGACAGACGAACCGCCGTCCCGCTGACCCGAGCTGCCCGCTAGTTTGGCGACATCAATTATGACTAATTGCACACTTGTGTCTTTGTTGCGGCTTTTTATTCACAGAAAGGAGGAAGCGGTGAGCCGTGAGCGGCGGGTATTCCTCTGCATTCTCTGGAGGGGAGGAAGAATTTTAAAAAAAAGCTTCTCCGGAGGCTCTCGTCGCTGTTCCTCAACTGAAATGCGGTTAATGTTCAGTGGACCGCGCCGCGAGCAAACTTCTCTTCTCTCCACATCCCCGCGTGCGGGGGAGGCGGGGGAGGGCTTTAGGGTGGGGTAGAGGGTGGGATGTATGCGCCACGGCTTTATCAACATTTATCAAGTAGTGTGAAAGCGACGGTGGAAAATCGGTATCAATCTCCTTTTGAGCCAGCTGAATGTTATTTTAGTCACTGCAACATTCCTGAAATAGTGTCGCAATGAGCTGGCTTTATTCGGTTATTTTTAATCGACTGTGTCTTGATTGCTCTGCCTAAAACGTGCGGCAAAATGCTCACGTTTGCTGGGCAACAATTAAAACATTTAATCGCGATTAATCGCATTATTTCCCTGATTAATCATGATTAATCGCATTGTATGTAGTAGTGTAAAATGCAATTTTATTTAAATGTTCTGCTGCCATATGAACTAAATTGCCATAACATTTGTTGTTCAAACACTTTTAACATCAGCACTTGTCAGTCACACATATTTAGTGTAAATCTCATCTTAAAAAATGTAAAATAAAATAAAGCTTATAGCCACTACCAGGGCATTAAAGTAATCCTGTTTTTATGAAAAAAAAAAAAAAGAAAGTCTACAAACAAAATCCAACAAAATGATTGTGGCTCAGCACAATCAGAACATTAAAACAGGCAATTTCTGAGGTAACAGCAGAAACTTTTAACGGGGAGTTCAACTTGTCAGTTGTTACAAATAACCTTGTTTCTGTCAAATCCTCTGTCTGAGAGAACTTAAAAATGAAAATAAAAATGTCCATGTTAAAGTTCAGTACCTTTACCAATCCGTATATCATTCATTCTTTCCATTTTCAATTGTCAATCAAAAATACAAAAAAATTAATTTATTACGTTTTGCGTAACAAATAAATGTCTGGTTTTTTTTTTTTATTTCAATTTTAGACTTGGATCAAAAATACGAAATGAAAAACAGGCCACAGGACTGAATTTGTTTTATAATCGAGGACTGGACTTTCTGTTGTCATTACACATCTGTGCCACTAGATGGAGCCACACTGAAGTAACCAGTAAGAAAACAGCACAACAGTGAACACATGGAGCAGATGTAATGTAACATGGAGGAATGACGCGAAAGTTTTGTTGCAGTCCAGATTTATTTTTCAGACAGAATTGTTAATATTGCAACCTGAGTTGCTACCTGAACTGTAAAGTTCACTGATTTTTACCGTTCTCCATGTCTGTTTTAGCTTTTCTGTATGTTTACCTGCTAATTCTTTTCCGGTTCCGCAGCAACCAGTAACAGACTTTTCAAAACAAAAGCATGTGAGCAACATGCGTTAACGCGCGATAAAATAAATGTCGGTGTTAATAAACTAATGAGTTAACGCGATGATAACGCGTTAACTCGTCCAGCCCTACTTATTAGAGGTGTTGTATTAATTCAGTGTGTTGACACTTCCCTTTGTCGAGTCATTGTTTTTCTTTTCTTTCTCTTGGCATGAACATCTGAAATGAGAGTGGGAATAATAGCCGATGTGAGATCTGAAGGAACAAGGAAAATGTATTCAGAGTAAGTTAAAGTCTAGAATTTCCTCCTTTTGTTTGTGTGTATTGGTCATTCAATAGTTTCATTCATTTGCCAGAACCCTGTTGTCTGTGACAGGAATGTCACATCTCCTCCTCGCATTTTTAAACCCTCTAATCACCAGAGTTATATAAACTAAGCACAAAAAGTAAGGAAATGTCTGTTTGGTACATTATTTTTTTGTTATAACAGTGCCTCTCGGCAATAAGTCTGGAAGAATGTTTATTTATCTTTTAAACGGTGACACATTTGTTAGAAACATGGATTTGTAGAGCTGAGTATGACAGTTGTGCCCATGAAAGACTGGCCAAATCTTCTAATCTTCTCTGCCAGTGCCAAACCTCTGTCGTCCCCTGGGAAGGAGTAACAGAGGCGTAACCAGGGTGTAATGAGCACTGTATGAATCAGCATCGCAGAAAGGTGTAGCAGGGGCACAACAACAGCTGCAAATTCTACACAGATTATGAAATCAGTCCATTATTAAGGCGGTGGGCTATTTCCCACCACAGTGGTCAGATAGAAAGAGAGACCAACCGTACAGGCCATTATTACAAAACTTAGTCAGTTGATTTGGAGAACTAGCTACTGGGAGCCTCACTGAGCAACCTGGAGGAGCCTCCACCAGTTGAAGCTGGCCCATTGTTTTCCTCCCACTGAAACCAGTATCAGTCTCAGGCCTCCCAGTGGTGCAGTGGTTAGGGCAGGTGCATGAACAGAAGGCTGGTCTCGGGTTTGATTCCCAGCCCTGATGACCCTGGGCGTGTGTCTTCCACGTTCTCTCTCCCCTGTTTCCTGTCTCTCCTTCACTGTCAAATAAAGGCCACTAATGCCAAAAAAAAAAAAAAAAAAAAAAAAAAAATAGAAAAACAGTGTCAATCTCCTGCAGTTTTGTTTTTTTTTTTTTTTTTTTTTGAGGGGGGGGTCACATTGTTTCATAATTTGATTGCATAAGTTGGGTTTTGTTTTTAGTAAAGCTTTCTTTCAACCTACTGTTTTGTTAGGTTTATGCACTGAAACTACCTATTTGGTGTTAAGTGTCCCAAAATACTTGGTTAGAAAATATTATCGTTGCTTATACTTGACTCTTTAACAATCGTCATGGGACATTATAAAAAAACTGTTTCTGAAGAGTCCCCCAGAGATTAACCCTGCGGTTTTTTGTTATTATTATTATTATTATTATTATTATGGCTTCCAGAGATGCCTACTTTTTTATAAAAAACATATAGTAAAATTGTACTCAGGTTTCTGAAACTGCATTGTTAAGTGTTTCCATTTTCAAAAGGGGCCATGTAGTGAACTTGGGGGAGTGGAGGGGTTGGGGAGGGGGGGAAACCCAGATTTTCTTTAACATTTCCACATTAGAAACTTGTAAAAGCCAGCCTTATTTTTTTTAGACACACTGTTTCATCCTTTGATTGTGGGAGTCAGCTTTTGATTTCACTCACTGTTCACTGCTTTCACTTTGAACCTTTGCTTTGCCTCATGGTTTATTGCATGATTTTTCCTGTGAGAGATTAAGAGGGAAATACAGAACATTCTGGCAATTTAGAACCGCCTAAGAGGCATGTGAGATATTGTTTTTACATTGTCTTGTAATAAAATACCAGTTCTAATTATATTTACGACATAACGTGTATGAAACTGATACTTTATTAAGATAAAACTGCTTATCCTAATTAGCAGCAGCAGGGCAGACAAGGGCATTCAATAAATAAGACTGGACAAAGGCTCTGTGATGTCATCCAGAGATTTTATGAAGAGTCACTTTGAAGCTTAAATTGTTCAGGCTCTTGACACCACAGGAGCTGGAAATGAATCCACCCAACCTAAACCAAAAATGTGAAACTGGCTGAAATACAGCCAACTTAAGTTAATAAGACAAGTTAATTGTTTCAGTTTGCGTTAGCTCATGCTAACCAATAATACTAACTGACAGCACTTAACATTTATTCTGATCAAATCTGTCCACACATCCTCATTTCAGATATCGCTACTGAAACAACATCTGAAACAAATACTGCCAGTGCTGAAACGAGGACTAGCGGAGCCCTGCCAGGACCGACGGTCCTTCAGTTTGCTAGCAGCCTAGGCGACAGGTATGATGGGTATCCGATTATACTCCGCCACCTGTAGTGGTCCATTTAGTCAATCTGAAAGGGTCCTGAAATGGTGCAGGATGAAAGTTGGTCTATCAGCTTCTCTGGCTGCTGCTAGAAGTATGAGCTGATGAGCTAGAGCAGCCATTCCCAAACTTCAGAACACCAAGGCCCAATTTGAAATGCGAAAAATCTCCGTGGCCCACCGAAACCTTTAATCACAACTGTGATCAACATACAGGACCAGGAACCATGTTCTGATATTAATGTAAGGGGTCAACAAATAAGGTGACACTTGTCATATTAAGTTAAGATGACGGTAAAGAATAACTCTTAACTGGTTTTTGGTTTGTTTTGTTTACTTCTTAATGTTTTTCAAGAAATCAGCAGGTTCGTTAATATTTTACAGTAATTAAAAACATATTTTTAAAAGTGTTAGCGTAGTTGTCACATTCACTGAAAAACGCTGAGCGCTATGTCGCTAAAGTGAGTGCAGCAAGCAGTTATAGACCATCGACTTTTACTCAAAAAGCCACACCCCAAATTATGCATACAGTTATGGCTTTATATAATTTTACTTTATGAGGTACATAAAATTCACCCCCTGACATGGATATGAAATCTAGTTAATGGAGACCAAAACCATTTTTATACCAGAAAGTAAACATGTTTATTTCCAGTGTTATGTTTTACGTTTTTAACACAGTGGTATCAGTACATTTAAGTAGCTTTTCCATATTTTAAAATAGTGTCCTGTCTGTTTAAACTTTAACCAAGCTGCATGACAGCTTCCATCATAAATACGGCAACAAAAGATGACCTACCACCCAGTTGGGCACAAGTGCTGTCTCCTTGTCCTGAAATGCAACAGTCAGCATGATTCATCACCTGTAAAGATGCACAGAGCAGGAGGCAAAGACAATTATCTACCTGACTGACATGTGACTCTTATTTCATCATCCCAAGGCCTTTGAGCAGCTTTAGGGTTTCAGGGAAATAGTTTCTCCCAGAGATCCCTGATATGGGCCATTTCTGTGCAGACTAAGAGAGAACAGGCCAGGCTGTTCATGTAAAGAAGGAACGGAGACAACACTTGTAAACTGCTTAAGATTTGGATATAATGAATTGCACCAATCCATTGTGTAATCCATGTAGCATTGTGATTTACGACCTCTGAGGGCCAAAACGGCCAGACCCTGGAGCAATGGACGTTATGTCTCAACTGAAGTGGAGACGAGAAAGCGCTATAAAGTTCACTGGCCCGCCTGTCATTGTCTACAACGCGAGGCGTAAAACAGTCTTAAAAGCAGCCATCAGGTGACAAGGCAGCCTTGAACGCTTCCCAATTTTAAACCATTTATTTTGAGCAACTGCCTCACTTTGTATTCTGCGATGAAAAGTTCGAGAGCTGACAGTGGCTCAGCGATGAAGACTTTGACTATACGTTGCGTGACGTTTATTACCCAGGACAGACGCTTGCTCCGTCTGACAGCCGGCGCAGAAAACGGAGCGAGTTGTTTTTGCTGTACTTGCAACTCAAAAAACAACAAAAGAAGGAAAAGCAGTCGCCATGGATCAGACTTAGAGATTTCTGCTCTTTCCCCCACCCTCCCCGATCATGTCTATATCAATTACGTTATATCTGAAGCATACGCAATGAAGAAGGGACATGGCATGGGTCTTTTATGCTGATGGGAGGCAGTTGGGGATGATGAGGGAGGGAGGAGGGTCTTGGAGTCTTCGGAGCAGATAAAAATGGAAATCTTCCTCTTGCTGCTCAACACCCCTTTATCAAAGCTTCCTGCTGTAGTCTGGGGAGCAAAGCGGTGGAGGAGGAGAGGTGCCTGTGTGTGTGTTTGTGTGTCTGTGTGTGTGTGGCTAAGGAGGGGGAGATGTCCCAGCTGTGTTTGACAGGTCTCAGGGCTGAGATGTGTGGTCTGATGCTCGGAGTGGGAGGGTGCCCCCCTCCCCCCTCCATAAACACCCCCCCTCCCCCTTCCAAACACCAAAGCGAACACAGACACAGTCACACAGAGTCTGTCTCCTCACTCTCCCCTCTGGAGTTCTGGGTAACATGCCAGCAAGCTCTGACATGGTCAGTTCGAACACGGACTGCTGCAGAACACTTCAGTTCAGTTTGTCCGTATAGGTCCGGTTCACAGCTGGACTCATCTCAAGGCCCGTCACACACACAGGAAGCAAGTTCAACGCCGTTCTGCTGAATGCAGTCCATTTCAGTCCGGTTATATTAACTGAGATACAATCAAATTCATTCCCGTTAAGTCCAGTTTAAAAATTCATATACAGTGATCCCTTGCCTATTAGCGCTTTAAGTTCCGTGGTTTTAGTTATTCGCGTATTTTAGAAATATATGATATAGTAAAAAAATCAAGAAAAAATTGCGGAAACATCACAGGATGTTGTCTGCGTTCTCTCACAGTGAAGAAATGTTGTGAGCCAGCCTGGCCCTTTTAAGAAGGTGGCCTTATGGGTAATGTAGTGTGTGTGTGTCGTGGGACGGCAGAACGAAAACGGGGTTAGATGAAAAGTGGAGTGAGCATAAACAGCAGCCCAGCGTGTATAGATTTACATTCTCTGTTAACCGACAGGAGCCCAACAATACAACCTGTGTGATGTTACAAGTTCCTGCAGTGCCAGAAAAAAGTGCCCGTTCCATGCGGAGAAAACCGGACTTTGTCTTTTGTTGTTGTTAGCGTGTTAGCTGCTAATTACAAGCCAAAAATAGCACAGTACCAGCGGTTTCTTTACTACGGTTTAGAGACCAGAGGCTGTGAAGGTAACAGAAAGACCACAGTTAGAGCCTTTGTCTTGTTTCACTGCAGTGCCTCGCTACTTTTTTTGCTGTTTTTAAACATATTTTAAACACATTATTTAGGCTCGAGGGGCTCCAGCTCCCGTTTCGCGGATTTTGATTTTCGCGGGGGGGGGGAGACAGTTCCCCATTAACCGCGAAAAATAAGGGATTACTCTAACATCAAGTCATTAAATAAAAAATGTCTCGCAAAAGAGAGGAAAAGAAAGCAGAGAAACCCAACACATTTAATTGAATTTTCTCTCATCCTGCATGAGGCGGCGGTGGAAAGGAACAACTCCCTGTTAGCAGGAAGAAACTTCCAGCTGAATCTTCAAGGCGGTGAGGCTGTCTGCATCCTGAACACAAACTGGGAGCTGCTTCCATTCAATAAGGGCTCCATAAGTAAAGCTCAGCATGGTGTTTTTGTAACTTTGTCAGCTAAGGCTGGTTGAAAATACTTTATTTTCTAAATAACAGAAAGTAAAAAAAAAATAAAGCACATGCATGTTCATATTTCACAGCGTAAAAAGGAGCAGTTGTAAGACAAAACGCTTATTTGCGCTTTACTGTAAAAGAGTTAAAGATCAATCCCAAACTCTTGATTGTAAGAACAACATGAAGATATAATCAGCAACCACTTAATCTGGATTTACATAAGGATAATATAGGTTAGTTTTATGCGAAACTAAAAGAAAATCTTATTACCACCATCTCTATAGGAAAGTTCTTTATATATTATATTATGTTTTGGTCCAAATTTCACACTTAGATGAACAATATTTGGGAAGTTGGAGGTAGAAAACACTTTTAGGTTTTGTATAGCTATTTGGCCTGTTTTGTGTTTAGGCTGATATTATTTCTTGTCTTTTCATTTCATACAAACAACCTGGTTTAAAAACAGCAACAACAAAAATACGTCAGTATCTTTTTCCATTTTTTCCACCCAAAGTTGGCCCGGACACAAAATTAGCATGGTAATGGTAAATGGCGCCAGTTTTTATTAATCAAGTGGGTTAAAATTAGGAGTTCCAAACAACTGGTCTACGTTTTGTCGCCCCCTGCTGCCCAGTATATTAAAAGTGTATGTTAAAGACGTTTCCTCATTGGCTTCACTTCTCAGACTCTGTGGTAAAACGTTATTGTTCCCAAACTATGTATATGAATGATCTCAACTCCTCTGAATCTGTTCTGTAAGAGTCCAACCTAATCACACAGCCAGGACGTTGTTTCATACGGACCGCAAATATGCCGACTGCATGCATGAGCAGGTAGCTTATCTAGCTGAAACGGGGATCAGAAGATTGGAGGAAAAGAGGTGGGAGACCTCATATTTGAGTTTCATTCGAGATGGCTAGTTTTCACTTAGTTTCAGCCCAAACAAAAATTTGAGTTCTTGTCAGTCCCTTTTTTTTTTTCCTTCTTGTGTAATTCAGTATTGTTCTGCATAGCTGTTTGGCTAGATTTAGATCCTTAAATCAATTGTTTTGGTTGGAGACATAGCATTTTATAACCCTAGACGCTTGGAACAGAACAGAAATATTGATATTACATCTGTATGCGGTTTGCAAAAAAGGAAATTAAAGCCTTTCCTCGTTGCTCCTGGGTTCTTGATCCACTTCTTTAATACAGTTTATATCAGTTTATTACACACTAATTAAATAACCACAAATCTTTTGCTTAATTGTGAATAAACAGCTCGACAACAAAGGCAAAACTGAAGATTGAGACACAAATCAGATTATCCAATACTGTCTTCTGGATCGCTGACTCACAGTTAAAAGGCCAGCTTGATATGAACAGTAAAACAAGAATCTGCCATGACACATTGCCAATGTATTGACCTGTGGCGAATCCCCGAGGGTGGACCCCTGCGGCTCTGCCAGTCCGCTCAGTTGGCAGTCAAATAACTCAAAGGTGTCTTGCCTTTTGCTTTTTTTTTTTTTTTTGTTTTGGCATTTTTGCAACAGAAAGAAAAACCAAGCACATACTCGCAGCAGCTAAGATAAAATATATGAGCTAAATGAAGAAAAATAAACCAGAGAGGGATGACAATGTTGCAATCAACCCAGAGGTCATCTGTAAAAACAAGCAGCCCAGGCTGTAAACAGTTTATGACAGAGGAACACACGTTACTCTTTCGAGTGATGGCGGGTAAGTGGCTCTGGTTGGGTTTTGAGTCAGACCATTCCATTCCTTTGACTTACTGATATGCCCGGTTCCTCCCTTATGCTTTGTGCCCTTTGATCTTCCTCTAAGATCACTAATGAGCAATTTGTGGTCAGATTGACCCACTCTAATTGGCCATGAGAGGCTTGCTTCCTTGTTTCACTTTGCTCAGTATTTTCTGGGCACTTCTTCACAGCCATGGACTCTAACTACTAGACAGCTGTGCGACATGAAAATCACATTATGGGACATGTACCGGGGATTTTTTCGTTTAAAGGTTGTTCTTAATAGGCATGATTGTTCTCCGAATGTCTATGTGGAAGTTTTTTTTTTCTCTTAAAGATGCTATTCACCACAATAAATCCCTCTATGTGTAACAAGACGAAGCCACCACAGCCTCTGTGGGCGATTTTAAGATGCGCATGTTGCACTGTTGAGCCAGACAGTCATTTTGCAGTTTCATCAGTCTTGCACATTGTGTTTCTGTTGTGTTCACATAGCACAGACCGACTTAAAACATGGCTGCAACATGGAAGTATGTGCCGCTGACAATTCCGATACACTTGAGAGACAAACACATTTGTGACAGTGTTGGCAGACAGAGAAAATCGGTGCTTTTCCGCATCCAATTCTACTGTGAAAGGAACAAGAAATGACAACAATGAAGAAAAAAAATGAAGCAGTGGATGTCTGGAGGATGCAGACAGTTTGTCCCCACACACCAGTTCACTACGCTTTATAAATTAGATCTTTTGACAGCAACCTTGTGGGGAATTGAACCAAGATGCTGCTAAAAATCCAACACATCATGTGACAGACAGTAAAATTTTGAGTCATTCGCAAAAGTCAGCGTCCCTTCTTTTAATCCTGTGTTTTTTTTTTAAATAAAAACGTCAAAGTTAAATGATCACCGTGGGTCTTAGTTTTAGGCAAATACAATCCCAGACAGACAAAAACTTTTTTTTCACTGACATTATTTATGTAACCAAAAAAAAAATTCCCCATGACTCAATACATATTCCCATAACACAATAGCTTGTAGATCCAACTTGAAGTAGTTGTTTCCTGGCGTGAGAGACTGATAAAGTCTCTCACGCCATTGTGGAAGCATTTCGGTCCGTTTTCTTTTGCAACATTGCATCAGTTCATTGACATTTTCGGGAATTCGCTAATGAACAGATGTCTCGAGGTCCCAGTGCAGCATTTGAATTAGGTTGAGGTCTGAACTTTGACTGGGCCATTCCAAAACTCTCATTATTTTATTTTCTATTTTCTTGTAGATTTGCCAGTGTGGTTAAGGTCATTTTTCTGTCCAGTTTTGACCAAGCTGCTACTGCCAGACTAATGGCTTTCCATTGGCCTCAAGAATGCTCAGGTATACAGAGAAGTCCACGGTCAAGTCAGTGGCGGCAAGATAACAAATTAACATCCCTCCACTACCGTGCTTGACAGTGGGTGTGAGGTGTTTCTGCTGAAATGCCTGGTTTCCACCAAACGTGGTGCTGGACCTGAAGGCCAAACAACTTTATTCCAGTCTCATCTGTCCATAGGACACACAAGTTTAGTGGTTTGTTCAGATGAAGTTTTGCAAACCTCAGTCACGCTCACATGTTGCTTTTTTGAAAGAAGGGCTGACAACTCTTCCAAACAAACCATATTTGTTCATCTTCTTCAACTTCATGAACTTCAACATCTAACATGCTCAGTGAGGCCTTTAGGGCCTGAGATGTAGTTCTTAGGTTTAACTAAATGTGAAAGGAACTAGATCTGATAGGAAAGTGCAAGTTTCATTAGATCTAAACATTCTGACTACTACATAATTTATCAACTACTTGCTTTGATATTACATTGAGGAGCAAAGTGTCTTCTATTTATTGATCTAAAGAAGTACTGTGGTTTAAAACCTGAATTTTAAAATCTACTTCAGCAAACAACCTGTCCAGACTGTCCTCCTAACCTTTGCCCAAACAGAGCTGCAACAGGCTCCAGTAGATCCTCCTTGACCCTAAACTAGGAATGACTAGAAAAGCACTCAAAGAGCGCAGACCTATGCCAAGCACAACAGTTCTCCCATATACCGATTTACAGATTGCGATGAAATCCGCCTTCTGGATCAGATCCAGATCAGCCTTTGAAATTTGGTAGAGGTTCCCATTGTGAATCCCTGAGTCAAATTTCATGAGTTTTGAGCAATAATTAACGGAGATATTGAGAAACAAAATTTTCGGCCCCATTGACCGCAATGTTATCGATAATTTGAAAGTGATCCAGAATCCAGGATTTCTTCCGGATCACACCCAAAATGAAATCAGTTCTTCCTTTTTACATTTCTGACAACTTCTGAAAATTTTATCAAAATCCATCCATAACTTTTTGAGTTATCTTGAACACAGACAGACAGACAGATAAACGCCGGCAAAAACATAACCTCCTTGGCGGAGGTAAACAGGTATAGATAAAGGATGGGTGAGTTGATATTACAACAAACCGGATGACTTAATTTAGCTGGAGTTAGTTATTGCAGTTAGTAAGTTATTGCACAACAGTTGAGCGTTTTCCTCATAAATGTAAGCACAAATGCTGCGTTCTGCTCTGATTACTGTCAGTCACCAAGCTCCCGCAGGATGAAATGTGAGCTTATGCTGGGAAATAATCCCCCCAAGAATGAGTCACCCCAGTCACTTATGCATCCTTTTTGTTTTGGCAATGGTTGTTTAAAGGGAAAAGTTCATTTAAGGTTATAATATCAAGAGGAACAAAACAAAAGGGAATTTTCTGGAATAAAGTCTGCTTTATCATGATGTTTGTGTTTCTCCTTGCAGACTCAGAAATGGAAAATGGAATAGTGTTTGCATTTAAGGCTGTACTACTGAGTTGTGAACTAAAATATGCACATATCCTCAAAGGTGCAAACTGGGCTCATGTTTGTTAAAGCTAACAAAATCATGTGTTCCATATATATGAAGAAAAACCAGACTTATAAAAAAAAAAAAAAACGACCTTTCTCCTTATGTGTGGCAATGCCTGCAGTCTGTCATCGTACAGAAACACAAGAGTCGTCATTAGACTGTATTATGAGCTTTTAAGGTTCAGTGGACAGGAGAGTTGTGGAGACACCAAAGGCTGTGTTAAGCATGTCTCCAAGGCCTGAATTCCCAAATGCTGACGCAGGTCCGCGTAAGGCACTTTAATGTTCCCTCTCGACTGCTGCTGAGTGGTCCTAAAACGTCTCTCAGCAGGTCAAAGGGAGGTATATAAAGTTGTATCTTCTGGTGTGCTGTGCAGTGAAACCAGTAAAAGGTTAAACTAAAACCTGAAGTGTTTGTGCTTCTCTGCACTTTAAATACTTTCTGAAAATACTCTTTAAAAAAAAGAAAAAAAGGCTAATGTTTGTGGTGAGCTTTTGGAACCCCAAACTCACTTATATTACATTATTCATGTGTCTCTTTTCAGTTAAAGGTGGGGTGGGTGTTGTTTTTTTGCAACACTTTTTACAATATTGCCTGAAAACCTTTTCACATTTCCATTGCACCCACTGAAATAAAATGTTTGCAAAAAAAACTAAACATTTTGGTCCAGTCTAGAGGGTATAATCAGAGAAAAACTCTGACCAATCAAAAAAGTGATCATCACTATTTTGATTGGCTGCCTAATACGTCCATCAAATATCACCCCTCCCTCCCTCCCTATGGTTCATGCAGTCGTGAATCGTGTGAAGGCGTGGTTTTCGAGGGGTGAGCTGAAGAGGAGGAGGCGGAGCCTTTGGGAGGAGGGAGGGAGTGTATATTTTCAAAATCTCACTTGAGTTGGATTGCTGGAACCGTTTTTCAAACAACACCTACTCCACCTTTAAGCAAGAACAAAAAAATGAATCAAATTAACCGGGACATTCCATGTCAACTTAACCTTAGTTTACTACTTTAAAGGTTTTATCTCTGCTTTTTAGGTGGTAAGTACATCCACATAAAAAAATCCAAATATGAGAGCAGTGGAAGATTATTTAAAAAAAAAAGATTTACAGCCATTTTAAGAGATGCTGTGGTTATTAAAATTTGTGTTTGAATTGTTTATCATGTTTTGGGGTTTTAAGAGGCTAAATAGAACTACTTTAGAGTCTAGACCTTTCATTATACTAAGTGGGACATATTTGTACCTGGTCCATGTAGCTCTGAGCTCAGTTCGTTGTGGTTTTTTCAGATAAAGGCACTCAAAAATTGGTCGAAACACGAAATTAAAAAAAATTTTAAAAGCATGATTTTTTTTCTTTATATGATGTTTTTTATGCTCAGAAAGTGTTAAAATTATAGTCTGCTAATATTCTTTCTTTTACTTAAAACAGTGATTCCCAAAGTGCGGGCCCCGGCCCCCTGGTGGGCAAATAATGATACGTGTGGATGTGTTTACTGGTCGGAGCCCAGTATAACTGACAAAGACTACCGAAGAGGAAGCATTTTAATCTGCACTTTACCTTACGACCTTAACAAAAAACAGCTTTTCTCTACCTTAAAGTGAAAGTTGCTTGGCACCTTATACCTTACACAGCTTGACAAGAATCAGCACAATAAACACTAGTTTTAGGAAAAGATATCACACCCTGATTTCAGTCTTTAATTGGTCCGAGCGCAGTGTAGCATGTTTGCTAGTTGTCCAACAAATGACAAAATGGGCAGAGAAAAAAAAAATTGCCTCGTGAGTTCAGTTCAGTGTCAGTCTTGTGTCCCGTTTCCTCGCAAAACACTCGCCAACCTGAAAAGCCAGTCAAAGATTTCTTGCCCAGTCCTTCACTCTGCCACGTCATCTTCCTTCAACCTGGTTCTCTTCGGTTTCTCCCGCTGCTCTTTCATGATGAACGTACCAAGAATAGTAAGCCGGTGAGCCTCTTACAGCTCGGGAAAGTGTTGATGTTGGTGTGTGATACGCGTTCTCATGGGAGCGATCCGGGCCGGACCACAGGAGTCACGTAGTCCAGTTCCAGGCTACCTGGGGTGAGCTTTGTCAGTGACAGAGGTCCCACTGACCCCAAAAACAGTTTACGAGATGTCAGGATTTTGAAACTGCATTTTTAAGATTAAGAAACTAAGCAGTGTTGCTTTAACAAGCTTATGACTTTAATTGGGGGGTAAAATATTAGGCTACTGAGAGACAACAAGTGAAAAGGGACCCCCTTTTGTTTTGTTTTCCACCAGTAGGTATCACCAATAATTGTATGACTTTCCCAGCTGACTACTCTTTGCTTTTCATTAGAAAAAATGTTTTTATAAGTGTGCTGAAAATAGATATTCACATATGTAAAGCAGGTATTATTTAAAGAACATGACTGAATTAATTTATTTGATTAAAGAACACAACATTTGTAACCACCACATGCACTCAGTAATTAATTAAACTGAACATGAAAGTACCCACATATAGGTTTGTCAGATTCAATTTTACTCAGTGAAAAAGAGGTCACGGCAGTTATTGCACTTAATTGCAAGTCATCGGAAATCATGTTCTGAGGAAATATCTGGACTAGTTTTAATGGCGACGTGGTGAACCAGACTGAGTGAGGTCATTTTCCGCAGACCTGTACTGCTACCGTGGCTAAAAAGGCTCAACAACCAGCGGTTCTGTGTCCCCGTCGTGATGTAATTAATTACTTCTATGGGACTGCAATGGAAATCACTGCAGCCTATAGGTCACATTTCAGTTTTAAAAGGTGGACTGGACCTGGATGTAAAGGTCAGCTGTCAGAAAGCCTTTATCCTCCCAAACCGACTGGTGTCCTGTGATCAGGACAGGCTGCAGTGGACTGTGCAGCTCAAAGCACCATAACAGTGCACTGAGGAGTAAGACTTTTTCTCTCTCTCTCTTTTTTTTTTAATGGCACGGTGTTCACTTACACTTTTATGCTCACCTTCTCAGTTTCTGTCTCTTATGATGTCACTGACTCTTCAGGGAATGCGCTACATAGTGTACACAAGGTCAAACACTGACAAAAGGTAATCTTACAGAGAGAAAAGCAAATGCCCCTGCAATCTATAGAGGTCTGCTTTAAAAACCAGTGCAAACTGGATAATATAGTTTCATAACAGTACAGTAAGAGGGAAGTATAAATAGCTGCTTCCAAAGATAGAACAGCATTTGAACTTCCCCTCCAATTCCTGACATGAGTTGCTATCATCACAGCCCATTTTGTCTGTCTAAAAACCCACTGCAGATTAAAAGGCCACACAAGCCCCCCCTCCCATGAGGTCCTTGTCACTCTGCACATCCGTGCAACTGTGTGCAGCATCTGTCTCTCTTGTCATATTAAAGCAAATTGACGCTTTGACAACGCCCCAAAATTAAAATGATGCCAGCAGAGAAAACGGAAGAAGTGAGAACGCAAAGAAGCCTAGACGTGACCCCGGCTGCACTCCGCGGCCGAAATAATTAGTCCCTGGTTGATGTGGACTCCACGTGGGACTCCACCGTGACATGTTCAAATGAGTATTGGCAATGTGCGACACCAGCTGTGGGCCTCCTACGGGGAGCTGCTGCACTCTGCAGCGCCCTGCCCGCCGAGCATGACACAAAGCCTTTCAATCTCTCAAGAGCGCGAGTGGCCATGAGCCTGTTTTACAGCCGCCAGAGCTTACAGGAAACGACCAAAAACTGTGACATCTGAACTTTTCATGTCAGGTGTTGCAGGCAGTGATGCGCTACTTTCTTTCAAGCATCCATCCAAATCCAAATCTGTGTGTGTGCTCTACAGATGGGAGCAGCACCCTGGGGGCTTACACATGAGGAGGGGAGTGCCAGCTTTTATTCACAAATGCATGCTGCAACCACACCGGTGTCAGTTACAATAAACCACGCTCTGGGTGGAATTCCCACTGTACCCACAGCACCCATTTGGCAAGCCAAGGTGGGAGGACAAAGGAGGGGCTCAATTTTGTCGGTAATTGCCCTACGAAGTCAAAAATTTACATCTAAAAGGATTTCTTTTAAAAGCAAAACTTGAAATATGGATTTTCTTTAGTACCATATAAGTCTATCCTTGGATGCAAACACATTTTACTTCATTTAGACACTGAAACAAAGCCTATTGAATGGAAAGCAAGGAGGGTACAGTTGCTCAACAGTGCCTCCTTATGGTCATAAAATAAAGAATATTTAAAACCAGCAAGTTTGAATGGACTGTTTATTATCATAAGTAATCTTACTGGAACATTTATGAATAAACTATCATTTCAGGTGCAAAATCTTTCATGAATGGTCATAGATTTGGTCCAAAAGTAAAAGTGCAGAAGTGTACAATGGTCATTTTTCTGTGCTAGAGGTCATCCAACACATTTAGGGAACACACACCACAACATTTAAGAGTAATACAAGTGCATATGGAGAAAAAACGTGAGCTTCAGGTTTGTCGTGATGCTTCAGGTTCCACGAGATTTCCATCCTCTGGATCCAGATGTGTGTTAGTTTCTTACAGGTGTTCCGGTTCCTTTCACGGTCTTCTTCAGGTGGTGGTAGTTGGGAAGAATCTTCATGAGGAAGTCGAGCTGCAGAGTCTGAGGCTGAGGGATTTAAAAACGAAAATAAAAATCCAACACCGTCTCAGGATTTGAGCAACTCAACGGGGGCTTACTGACCCGCAGACCGTGGAGAGGAACCGACCTGTGGCTTTTCGCTCTGCACGCGCCTGATGCAGCTCGAACCGTACACGACCGTGTTCTCTGGCACGACTTCACAGGTGTTGATCTGGCAGCAGGCGCCGATGATGCAGCCACTGGTCAGGATCACGTTTCTCCCGAGATCAGCTAGGATTAGATATTAAACAAAACCAAATTAAATTTTAAAAACTTGATTTTTTTTTTTCTCCAGAGTAATCTAATCTTTTTGGTAACTTCAGTGGACATGGATACATTTATTTTTCAAGTTCTTTGTTAGCCTGTAGAAGGCTGTAACTCTATGAAGAAAGACATCCCCACCACTGATTCAGATATTTATCAACCAATAATTACCTAATGATTAATAGTTATAGTGATACTGCAATCTTGTCTCTAGTAGCTCATCATCTGCTATTACTTTCCATTAAAAATAATTAAGGCCATACTTATTTAAGAATAATCAATTATGATGTTTTCCCTGACTTTTTTCATAGCTCGTTTCGTATTTAACTGTTCATTAACCAATCATTAACTATTCAATCAAATTTGATCAGAAGTTCATCATTTGTAAATGGTTATAACACATTAATCCCAGCTTCATCCTTCATTGGTTCAACACTTCAGTTGTGCAGTTGTACTAATACACAGCTCACCTTTAGACTCAATCACATTGTTGTCTCCAATCTTCAAAGCCTGAGACACTGTGAGAAAGTTATGGATTTCAAAACAACAGATCAGACAATCAAAGCGGTCAGTGGCCACAACGTTTAAGTTGTAAGTATTTGTTATAAGCCGAGGACTGTAAAAGAATACCACATCCAACTTCAAACACATTATTGGTCCCAATGGTCATAGTCTTTGGCTCAGCATCCTCCGGCTCTGGCATTATATTCTCGGGATAACTGCAGATCACAGACATATAACCAGATGTAAGTAAGAGTAATGCTCACATAGGTAGATGGACTACTGAGCACCTGTTAAGCACCTACCTGTTAATAATGAGTGTCTGCTCCTCTATCAGATTACCCTCTCCAATAACTATGGGTCCTGCCTCTGCTATGATGCGGGCTTTGGGGTGGACAACTGTTCGAGCTCCTATAAGAGCAGAGAAAAATAACTATTTTATAAAGCTGGAACACAAAGCAGAGTCATAAACAAACACATAAACAAACAGAAAACTGTAACACAGTCAGTAAAAACCTCACCAATGGTCACATCTCCTCTTATTTCACTCTCAACACACACAACAGCTCCAGTTGCGATTTTAGCACTGCAACACAAATTACACAGGATTTTTATTGTTTTTTTTTTTTTTTTAAATCAAAGTAGGACTGAAAACATAAAGGCTGCATTGTGTAATTTTATCTGAATCAATATTACACTATCACCAGCATAAAGCCTATAAATACATGTCCCGTCGCCATCAGGGATTGTTCAAGATTATGAGACAAAGAAATAACACTTTAATTTCCTTGGCACGCACATCTGCTCCGAAATAAGCCTATTAGGAAAACGATTAACGGTGATATAATGCAGACGGGATATCTACCTTTTCTGAGCCATAATTTGTTTGGAGTCTGACATCCTGGCGAAGGTGAATTAATTGCTCGACAGTTGATTAAAAAACCTTAAGAGGAGCTCGGAGTCGATTGCGTTTGTCTGGCCAGAGCGATGCTGCCCCCTACCGTCCTTTTAAAACCACTGCAATAAAAGGCAACATTCAAATAATATTCATTAAGTATATTTAGAATCAAAATTGGCTGAAATTATACTTTAAAAAAGAACTATTGACAAATATCATACCTGTTCATACCTTTATTTATATATTTCATATGAAAAGACCATTTGTATAAGTAAAGACAGGGCTTATTAGGAAAGTTGTAAATATGTTGCTGTACTCATTTTAATTTGAAATAAATACAAGTTTTTCAGTTAAACTGAGATAGTTTAATTGTTTCAGGTTACCTCTTTTGATGCTTCCAAAGAGTTTTTTTCCCCAGATACTTGATTACAAGTTGTTATAAAACATTATAATACAAATACAACTCACTGTTGTGGCTGTTGACCCACAGTCAGTCCAGTTACAACAAAAACATGTAAAAAAAAAAAAAATGCCTGTACGTGCTTTGACGAAACTGGCTTAATACACAGGCATATCAACATTTGTAACATATATGGGGCCATCTGAGATATAAATGGACTGAAAAATGGAGCCTCATTGTCTGCTGGTTACATACTGGCCACATGTAAATTGCCCACTTCGGTTCACTTAGACGGTGAACCCAAGTGGGACCCAAGTAAGACACCCATTTTGGGTTCATACCCATGGAGGTCCCAGGTTCAAATCCTGATTGTGTCAGGAAGGGCATCCGGTGTAAAACGTGCCAAATTTCTTGTGGATCACCCCGCTGTGGCGACTCTGAACAGGGAGCAGCCGAAAAGGAAGTCTTATCCATGAAACAGAGTGTGACCATTGTAAGCAGTTTACACAGGGCCAACAATGGACAATCCAATATGGAGCCCACTTACATCTCAGATGGACCCCATCAAATCAAATGATGGCTTGAATCCCATACATCACATAACCAGGCAACTCTTTTTTTTTCTCTTTTTGTTTTTGCCAAAACTCTTGTAGGTTTATGAGTGTTGTTATTGTGCATTTTTCTTCTCAGGTGTAATTTTTTTTTATTTATTTTTTTAGTTAATATTTGATTTAACTACATTTGTCACTGCAAATTGAGTTTTTAGTTTGGTTAAAGAATCTTACTGAACAATCGAAGTGTAAAAGACAAAAGTAAATTATTTAAAATAAATTCTCATATCTTATTTGTATTTTTTTTGATCAATTTAATAAAATCTTTTAGTGTGTGAACGGTGTATTTTCACATATTAAGGATGCTTCGACTACATCTTACTGCACTGTGGCTGTGTCTCCAGCAGGGTGCAACAGTTACCACTGAATGGACATCCTTGTGACTGACGGAGAGGAAACTTCAAAGTTGTAAGATTTCTCTTTTAAGATATTTCACTTAATTGTAATTGTATTTTGTGATCTTCTTATTTAATAGTTTTATGAACACGATTGTAGTTTTGCTGCAATCAATTTGTGGGACTCAAACCAACAACCAAACATCTTCGGATGAGATTTAACGTCCGTGAAGCGACCTCGAGTTTACAACAGGAAAACAGGAAATTGAATTTCCTTGTACCTTCAGAATAAAAGCCTATACTTTACTATAAATAAAAACACATTAACAGCACGTAACTATCCTTGTCATTTTTTTGTCCTAAAGCTGTGCTTTTCTTCATTCTTTTTTTAAACAATAAAAAAAAGGTTTGTAGGAATCAATTTGCAGTATTTCTTATAAATTATGTAGGACGTCGAATCACAAAAAGAAGATCTAAAAGTGATTGAATACAAAAAAATGTAATCCAAATAACTTCTTCACCTGTGTTTTAGTATTTTACTGCAAAGGTTCAACTGCCAAATCAAATCATCCTCACAAAAACACATTTTCAGCATACTATGAGAGAGCTGTATATACTCTACATGTTTGTGAAGTATTTTCTTTTGCTACCTGTGTGACTTCACTTTAGTAAAACAAAATGAGTAAGAACTGAAAAAGTTCAGCTTCCATTTTCAGTGTAAAATAAACAGCTTATACTGTTATGAGGTGTCATTTACAGCGTTAGCCAGTAGCTTTTGAACCTGTACCAGGTCCAAAGGGTTTGAAGTAGGGCTGGACGATATGACCTCAAATTGTCACATTTAATTAAACATTTTCCCTCAATTCACACATGGGAGCTTCTGGGTTACAGCTCCCAGTTCCCTGATCACTATGGGCAGTGCTGCTGCCTTCACACTTCACATTTTTTCCTATTCTTCCTTCAACCCTTAGTATTTCTCGAGCTTTTCATGTTCCTTCTTTCCAATGTTGCCATCGCTTGGGATGGTCACATCCACCACCACTGCCGTCCTCTGATGTTTATTCACCACCACTATGTCAGACTGACCAGTTTGTCAGTCTGGATCTGAAAGTCCCACAGGATCTTGACCCGCTCATTCTCCATCGCCTTCGGAGGCGTCTCCCATCTTGACCCTGGTACCTTCAGTTCATACTCAGCACAGAGGTTTTGGTGTTTGGTGTTTGGATGTTCTGCCACCTCTTCAGTTTGGCAGTGGTACATGCCATGCAGGGCACTTATCTGTCCATGATAACCTCTCAGGTTCCTCCTCCATGTTGGGTTTCAGTTGCCTGAGGCTTGTACTTAGCAGGTCCTCCATGCATTATAAAGAGTTTCCTTGTCCTAACATCAGCAGCTTGCATCTCTTCCAATGGCCAGGATACTATGCCAGCAGGGTATCTGATTACTGGTATTTTTCTGCAGCTGACCTCCAAGCTGCCTCAGCCATTTGCCTGTGGGCTTCCCAGGTATCTGTAGGCGTCCTGAACATCTACTATGTTGCCTTTTGGTAGTTCAACCCCTTCAGTTCTGATCATTCTTCCTCTCTGAGATACGATCCGTCCAGACTTATCTAGTCAAAATTACATCCTGATGTCATTGCTGTAGATCCTGGCGAGGTGAATCAGATCAGTGATGTCATGCTTGTTCTTGTTCAGCTTAATGTCATCCATGTAGGAGACGTAGCTGATGGTCACCCCATTTTGGAATTTGTACCTGTCGCTGCATTTGTTGATGATCTCACTGAGGGGGTTCAGGCCTATGCAGAATAGCAGGGAAGGCAGGGCATCTCCTTGATATACACCACATTTGATGCTCACCTGCGCCACTAGCTGTGAGTTGACTTCCAGAGTTGTCTTCCAGAGTTGTCTTCTACAGCCCCATTGAGTTCTGGATGAAGGCAGCCAGTGTCCTGTTGATCCTATACATCTTCAAGCACTCCAGTATCCATGTGTGTGGCATTGAATCATAGGCTTTCTTGTAATCAGTCGAGGCAGTGCACAGGTTGGTGCTTCTGGACTTGAAGTCGTGGGCAACTGCCCCATCAACCAGTAGCTGATGCTTGGCCCCTCTGGTGTTACTGCCAATTCCCTTCTGTGCTCTACTCATGTCTTGATCCATGTGCCTACTCACCTTAGCTGCTATGATGCCTGATAGGAGCTTCCATGTAGTGTTGAGGCAGGTTATAGGCCGGTAGTTGGATGGTATAGTTTCCATCTGGGGGTCCTTCATGATGGGAACTGTCCAGCTTTGGGTTAGCCACTCTGGGTGGGTCCCTGACCTTAGCAGCTGGTTCATTTGTGTTGCCAGACACATGGAGTACAGTTAGCTTCTTCAGCTAGTACGTGTGAATCATGTCAGGCAGCTGATGCTGTCCAGCTCTTCATTTTTGACACTCTTTTCTGGATGTCTGCCACTGTGATGACTACTGGGTCTTGCTCTGGGAGGTTGCTGTGCTCTACTTGTAGATCCACCAGTAACGGAGCATTGGTTTTATGCGTCACCTCCTTCTCTCAGATGCTTCTCGAGTATTGCTCCATCTTAGCCCAGGGTGGGTCCACTCCCACCTTACTGCCCTGCCATTGAGAGTAGCCCTTAGTTGTTGGAGAAACATCCTATTTGTTCTCCTGGTCTCTACTTATCTCTCTGTATCTCTTGAGGCGGATAGCCAGGGCTGTGAGCCTTTGTTTAGCAGTTTCCAGTGCCTCTGCTGTGGGCAATTTGCTGTATTTCTTCGACAACTTTTTTTGAATGATCATACCTTTCTATATTTCTGATAGAAGGCTGACTTCTCTCCAGGTACCTATGAATTTTGGCTCAAGCCATCTTTCCCATGGAGGGTGTTCTCACTCCTTCTGACTACTATTACTGTTCATCTTGTGTATATCAGCTGATTGGCCTCTGTCATGGTAAATTATCTATCTATCTATCTATCTATCTATCTATCTATCTATCTATCTATCTATCTATCTCTATCTATCTATCTATCTATCTATCTATCTATCTATCTATCTATCTCTATCTCTCTCTCTCTCTCTCTATATATATATATATATACAGTAATGGAAAAAATTATTAGACCACCCTTGTTTTCTTCAGTTTCTTGTTCATTTTAATGCCTGGTACAACTAAAGGTACATTCGTCTGGACAAACATAACGATAACCACAAAGATTGTTTGAAAGAGTTTTATTTAAGGGCTGATATCTTACCATTTTCCATGGTTTTCTTGATTATGACCTAAATCACTTAAGTTTTTACATCAATAGCTATGGCGTTGTATTGCCAAAAACACTGCTTTTATGCATTCAGTGTTTTCTTTTCTGTCTGTTTTAGTCACATGATGACGTTTAGTGGTACCAGGTATTAAAATGAACAAGAAAGTGAAGAAAAAATGGTGGTCTAATAATTTTTTCCATGACTGTATTCATATATATATATATATATATATATATATATATATATATATATATATATATATATATATATATATATATACATATATAAATTCTCAATAATTGCCCAACCCTAGTTTGATGTGTTAAAAACCCCCATCTGGAGAAATGTTTGATGTGCGATAAAAAGGGTATCAGGAACAATGAAATGAAAGGTGACCAAGACAGTGGTGAGACCTGCAATGTTGCATGGTTTAGAGCTGAAGGGAACACCTGAAAGGAAAAGAAGATGAAACAAAAATCGCTTCTTTGCTTCATTTACCATTTATCGTTCCAGTGTACTGCACATTTCCAGCAGTATAATCAGCCATAACACCTGTAAACATTTGTGGGAGAATATCATCAACAACGCCAGAAACTCTTGCAACTCCTGTCTTTTATTTTGGAATTCATTGCAGGAAACAATGTGCGTGATTACGTCACACTTGTTGGCGGTGCAGTTTTTGAAGGAGAGCGAACCGTCGGAAAGTGAGTAGAGGACGTGAGAGCACCTGCGCTCAGCGCGTGAACCATCACCAGACCACAGCTCTTTAAAAACAACATTGACTCTACTTGACATGTCTTAGACTTACTTTTAATATGTACCTAAAAATATTTCACTCGCCTCAAGTGAAATATTTTGTTTTTTAGGACGTTTTTTTTTTCTTCTGTCTGTGAATATGAGTAAAACAGTGCTGGTAATCAGGGACACGAGACCGAAGCTCGTGCGTTCATCTACTTCGCGCCAACTTTGTGGAAATATGTAACTGTGACAAATAAGGATGTAAAATGGAGCAGTCGGCTACCCTCGATATAGAGACACTGAAGGTAAGGTAGGATAGTGACATATGTTTCATTTAAAGTGACAGGCTTATTGATGGGGTGGAGGTTGGCTGCGGATAATCCAGCAGCAAGAGTTTTAAACGTGGTGTGTGTGTGTGTGTGTGGGGGGGGGCTGTATGTGTTAAATATTCATTTCGATATTGTCGTGTTTTATTCAGCAGTCAAAAACCCAAGTTATTCATCAGTCCTCTGCAACAGGTGCACCCTCGGCTTCAAATGTGTTATTAAAAATCTCGTCTAATGAAAAATAAATGGAAACTGTCGGATATCCTCTCCAGGCAGAAATATGATTAATAGCGCCAGAACAACGTTCACAAGCTTTCCTGGAGTTCTTCACACCTGTCACCTGAAACTGGATGCTTTTCTTCTCTCCAAGAATGACGGCGATGATGTTGAGAGCCGGTGGTTGTTCTGCCTACATGCTTTCTCATTATCATTCCAGTCCAGAGAGGGAGGCAGTGATCTCTGGGTGTAGTAGGTGCATCACCTCTCTGTGCTGTGAAAAGACTAAAAAAAAAAAAAAAGAGAGAGAGAAAAGAAATAAAGGCAGACATGTAGCACACAGCAGAGCCACTGTTTCAGGTCCATCTACTGACCCTCTATCTGGGCTTACTGGTTTAGTCATCCTCATCACTCCAGCTCACACTCACTCTGAACTGATCCAGCACTTGTGATAAACCTGCAAGTTTGTCTTATTGATCATTCGTTTTGTTTTGTTAAATTATAGCAAAGTGGTTTTGGGTGAGTCACATCTCTGCTTCTCACCGATTTAACCGAAAATAAGACGTCTCTGACATTAATTTTGTTGATCGTGCTGCGTTCAGGCTTCCACTTCCACTGTGAATTCTACTCATGCATGCAAATGACGCCTGTGGGGTGCTGTCCAAAATGGCTCTGCGCTGGCCCTCTAAGGATTTGCTAGGGATTATCAAGGAGAGCTAGTTTACTGTGGGAAAGTGTATGCCTGCTTACATTAGCAGTTTGTCCTATCCTCCCCCCCCCCACTGCTATTATCGCTGTGGTGGGAACTGACAGTTGCAAACACTTGAGTCTTAAAACCGGCTCTTGACTTTAATAAACAGAGGAACAAAACGCCACTGAGGCTCAATGTCCAACTCGCGTCGCAAAGTACAGATATCCTTTTTTAATAAAAGTGTCATCAAAAGCAGAGTTGTAAGTAACAGAAAAAAAAAAGAAATTCTCTTTGAAAACCCTTCAAAAGGCATTTGATATTCAGTGTGGTTGGCAGTGTGTTGTAGTTGAACTGCTGTGACCTTTTGCTGCGCAGGAGTTATTGGAGATCACTTATCCTTGCTGGCCTCGTACTTACAGTGGTGTTGCCTTGCTTTGAGTTAAAAGAAATGCAAATCCATCTATCCTTCCATCCACATCAAAAAATGTCCCAACACCATTTTTTTCTCTGTTCAGGTTTTTATTTATTCATTTATTTAAAATTCTATTCTATTAAACCCTGAAATGACTGTCAGAAGACGGGCACCAAAGCATTACTGACGCCTCTCTGGCCCTTTATGCATAATGTAGGGGAAATGGAGGTGGTCATAATTATTAGTTCCAAAGTGAATTTTGACTTCAAACCACACCTAAACAGTCAATCAGCTTTTGAATCTTTAAGGGCTTCATGTTCTTCTAAATCTTTATTGAGAGAGACTCCTCTTAAATTCTTGTCGAGAAGGATCCCCAAAATCAACCTGGAGCTCAGACAGAAGATATTGGATGCTTATCTGACGGAGGAAGACTATAAAACCGTTCAGAAATATTTCACTCTATCTAAAACTGCTGAATGTTCCATCAGTGCAAAGTATGAGGAGACAATTTCTGTTAAAAACAAACTTGGACATGTTTAAAAGTGTGTTTATAAATAAATCTATTTTTAATTTATAATTTAAATTTAATAGACATTTTTTATTTAAAAAAAAAAAATAATTTTTTTTTTTTTTTTAATGATGCTGGTATCAGTATAGACGAGGACCAAAAGCCCAGGTATTGTAATTGGTATCATAAAGAAAAAAAAATTGGTATCAGCCGAGTCACAATGGAGTTTAATGTCATTTTATTTTGGTTTGTTTGGTACTAAATAAGCTATAAACACTTTTTTACATTAGTAAAGGGGGTTAATCATTTTGACCTTGACCGTATTAGAGGAACGACTGTCAGAATTACCATCTCCAAGGTGCTTAATTATCACATCAACAAAATATATAATGGCAACATCAATTTACTGAAGTGAGAGCTGCATAGTATAATTGATTTTCCCAGTTACAGTTGTGTAATTAGGTCTCTCTGATTGGAACACGTGTCAAAATGAAACGCTCACATAACCAAAATAAAGAGGTATTTCAGTACCTCCCATCAGACATTGTGCGTGATTGTGTCCATCTATTTTCCTGCTGCCTCGGCTATTGTTCTGCGTTCATATCCAGGATGGATGAACGGCAGATTTATAGTCATTAGTGTACCTCAAATGTTTTTTTACCCGCCGCTGTGGCAGCCTTGTGGGACTCCAGCGGCACTGCTGAGTGAGAAAGCGCCAACCGATTTGCTGATTAACATGATCGAGCATTAATAACGTCTCATTTTCTTTCATTAGAGGCTTCTCAGCTGTATTTTGCTGCCTCTGCAACATGCCACTGCTTGATCAAAGCAGCATGTGGAATATCACCCTCTACGCTAATTGGCGAAGATGAGGCGTGCTGGCAGTAGGAAGGGACTGCTGGGTAATTGCCCGCTTATTGGTGGCTTTGGTTGGATCCAGCTGCAAGGTCTATAGACAAAGCTCTGAAAAACCCATTCTCCCTTAAAGCAATAGAGGATCCTGAGAGTCAGATCGCATTGGCACTGTAAATGGGATTGATGAGCTAGAATATACAAAGATAAACATGATTGTGTAACTGGTTGGTTTCAGCGCTGTGTATGATCTAGAGAGTTGTTTTTATGGATTCTGGCTCAGAAAAGCACGCTGCAGTGTAGGAGTTTTGCTTCTATTTATAAAAGTGCATGTAATAAGGACTGTAGATGGTAAACCTGAGTGAATCTGAGTCCATCTGTTCATGATAATCTGCTGACATTTTTTCTTGAGTGCTTCAAAACATATTTAGATCATTTTAGCAGAGAAATGTTTGACTGTCAACTGAAATGCAGATTTTTGGATGCAGGCTACATTCAGAAGGAAGGACAATTTCCAGTCCAACAATTATTCTGAGTGGAAATTGTGGCCTCTATAATTAAGTTATTTTTGTTTTTCAGGCCTTGATGTTTGTGTTTTTATCCATTCGTAGACTAAGTTTTTTAACATAATTGTGCATTAGTTGTCATCGCTTATGTTTTGCATTTGTAATACATAATTCATCTTTTTCTGCCACTGGAGTCAACTTTAACTTTAAAATGCATGAGTATATAGTTCTGTTAAAAAATGTAAAAACACACACATTTATATATGCAAATTTGAAATACACATGCTTGGTACATGATTTAAATACACATTTATATACAGTGATCCCTTGCCAATTCGCATTTTAAGTTCCGTGGTTTTAGTTATTCGCGGATTTTTCAGAAATATATAGTATCATAAAAAAATCAAAAAAAAATCGCAGAAAATTCACAGGATGTTGTGCGCGTTCTCTCACAGTGAAGAAATGCTGTGAACCAGCCTGGCCCCTTTAAGAAGGTAGCCTTATGGGTAATGGTGTGGCCTTATGGGTAATGCAGTGTGTGTGTGTCGTGGGACGGCAGAACGAAAACGGGGTTAGATGAAAAGTGTAGTGAGCATAAACAGCAGTCCAGCTTGTATAGATTTACATTCTCTGTTAACCGACAGGAGCCCAACAATACAACCTGTGTGATGTTACAAGTTCCTGCAGTACCAGAATAAAGTGCTCGTTCCATGCAGAAAAAAACTGACTTTTTGTTTTGTTGTTGTTTTGTTTGTTGAAAAGAATCACCCAGAAAAAGTGTTCACTAGTTGGGCTATCGCTCACTATGTTGATGTTTGCCTTGCACATTTTCAAAGGATTGTTAAAAGTCGACAAAAGCAAACGTCCTTGGATCGGTTTTTTACAAAACGTCAGGCAAAAACCACTGTTGAGAGAGAACATGAACCAAAGAAGGCAAAAGGTGATGATGATAGCAGTTAAAAGGTAAATAAACATAATTTTTATTCTTTACTTTATTCTTTATTTTTTATTATGCACAACTCTCATTTTATGTTTATTGTGCAGTTATTTAATTGTAACATGTATTTGTTACATGTTTTGATGCATTTTTGTGATTTATAAAAAAAATTATGTCAGAATTTGGGGGGGCTTGGAACAGATTAGGGTGTTTACATGGAAAACGAATGTTTACTTACGAAATTTTCAGGTTACGAAACTACTTCCAGAACCAATTAATTTGGTTAATTAATTAATAAATATAATTAATAAAAAATTAATAAAATTAATAAAAAATGTACCACTGTACATTTAAATGACACATTAGGACGTTGTTTGGGGTTTTCTGAAATAAACACAGGATTACTATATATTCCGATTTGACTTGTTTTCTCAGGGGCAGCATCAACGGATGCAGAAGAAACGCCAGTGGATAGATACACAACCAAGCAGAGTAACGAAGCATGTGTGTAGGCAGAGTGTCAACCACACTAGTATCAGCAAAGGCCATCTAAAAAGGGCGCGCAGTGGAATAGGAGTGCCAGTGAATGACTCTTTATGGTTTTTCAGTAAAAATTAGTTGTTTTTAGTGGCGTCTCTTGGATGCTCCTGTGTGAGTCATTGCATAAGCTCATCTCCACCTTTCTGTCATTGGTTCAGTAGGTTCTGTACTGGTCGAAATGGCTGTGAATGGGAATGGTACTAGACTAATTGCACCAGAAAACAAATTGACAGAGTAAATGGGTATAGCTTGCCAGGCTAATTAGAATGCCTTTACTGATAAATCAGAAATTAACTTGTTTTGGCTGATAAATCAGTTGGCCTGTAGATCCAAATGAAAGGGACCACAAAGAAAAGAGCAACCAAACAAAATCCTTTACTTGGTGCCAAAAGTGTGAGTAGGGATAACAAGACGCAGATATTGACAATTACTAAGGGGAGCAGAGGAAGTCATACACCAGTGTAACATCTTTCAAAATAAAACAGCACATAAAACTGAATAAAAAAGAGGAACCAAACAATAGAAAACTAATAAACCAACACTAAAATGTGAAACAAGAGAACTGAACAAACATAAACTCATCATGACTAATTCATCGATTTAGTTATAAATACTGTAGTGATGACATTTACAAAATGTCTTAATATACCAAGGCCTCCAAAGATCTATTGACGATTAGGGCTATGTCTAAAAAGATTGAATGACAGAGGGATAGATTTGAATATATGCCTTTTCCTGTGAATTTTTAAAGCTTCATCCTATTAGTCCCATGTGACATCTTAAGCTTGTGATTTTTCTCCAATCCAAAATATTTGTTGGAATCTGAAAACTGGGGCTTTGCAAATAGGATTTCAATTTAATCAAAGAGGCTGAATCTTAAATGTTTTTATATGAGACAAGGCTGAATAATTCATGATGTTACCCAGTGGTCATAATTGACAGTAGATAGTAGCCTTTCAGTGCTTGAAACAGGAAAAGGGTTTTGATAATGGATTGCTCTTATTTCAGGGAGAACAGGGAGAAAAATCAAATCTCCTGAAGCTATTACAAAGCAATTAAAGAATCTTAGATTTTAATGTGTCACAATTGTACCAACTGTACCAAGGTACAGGTTATTGAGACTTGGAATCATTTTACCAAGGTCTGGAAAAAGGCCTGCCACCTTCATTGGAGATAAAATTGGTTTGGATTATCAGAAACAACCCAGAAATCACAAAGAAACATATGTGTCATGAACTGGAAACTGCTTGAAGACGTGTCACTGTTGGCAAACAGTTTTACATAGACATGTTCCAAAATAGGGCTGGAAAAAAAATGACATTGGATGTAGGTTCTGAACGTTTCAAATAATTTTCCAGCCTTACTCTGAATTAAATAAATCCTATTTTATAAACATTACCAGAAAGAGGACTGAAGAACACATGGACATGTAAAAATATAAAGCTTCTAAGGTTCTACACAGAAATGAGGCAGAGATTTAATTGTTTGGCCACAATAACAACATGTACGTCTGCAGGATCAGAGTGTGAAATTCATTTATAAAAACCTATTTCACAAAATGAGATTTACACATATTTGTTTGGTACTACTTGTGACCTCAATTACAGGTCCTATATTATCCTATTCAAACCATAAACTCTTTTCAAACGTGAGATATGTAGCAGTAATTGCTTCATTAACTTGCTAAATGACTTTGCTTTTACGAGCTGATGACAAGTTATTTATCACTTTTATTAAATCAAACAAAATTACAACTTTTTCCATGGAAATGGCTTTGACCGAAAGTGTTCATAGATTAGTTGGTTCCAGCAGAACAAAGACAAATCTCTATTAAACCCAGTTAAGATATTTCACAATGTGAAAAAAAAGCATAAGTCAATGGTGAAAACTATTATTTTGTTATTAAATGGTGAAGTGAAAACAATTTCTTAAGCTAAGTCCCTAAATATGGGTACATGTCTCTTAAAGGCCCATTTGTCCATGGCAAATTGTTCTAACTCATCCATAATGCATCGTTTCCAAACATGACATTAACCTTGAGCTCCCTCCTCAGATTCTTAATCGAACTGAGAGCTGGGCTCTGAGACGACCACTCCAGGATCTTGATTTTGTCCAGAACTCTCTTCCTTTCTCTTTGAAACAGCTATACTTAATTTCCCTTGACAGAATATGCGACCATATTTTTAAAAGACGGACGCCGGCAACCTGTGGAGTTTGTATCTGACAACAAGCTTTGCAGATAGAAGAAACAGGGTAATAACTAACTAACAAATTGTTCATTCTTTCAGTGCTAGGAGTTTTTCCTGCTTTATGTTGTTATACGCCTGTTTCAGCAAGCCCACTCTCGTCTGGACAGATCAGGTGTCCACTATACTATGAGCGATTGTTGTGTGTGCAGATGCATCACTTTTTCTATTTTCTTGTGTTGTAAATGTACATTTAAGGAGAAACTTTGCTTGTTTATCAACTGCATTAACATAGGAGGACAACCTATATTTTGACTGGATAATGCCCTTTGCGTTGGTCGCTCCCATTCCATTTGCAAAAAGTTTGGATCAATTCACCACAAATAGCGGACGAGAATCCAGTGTATGCGACAGATCATGTTTCTGAATTGGGGAAACTTGAGTACCACGAAAATGGTATCCACAGGGTGGCAGCACCCGTTGAAACCGGTCATTACCACTGCATTTAGGGCTTTTTCATGTCATGTAAACGTCCAGCTTTGAAGCAACTGTGCGAACTCCTGCTGACTTGGAAGGGGCTGATTTAGCGTGAGGGTGAGGACAAAACTGGGAAGAATATCGACAAAATTCACATGAAATTCCAGACTATGTTCTCTTCAATTTGGCAAAGGAATAACAACGGCTGTGAGACCAGTGGCGATCCTGCCTACTTCGACTGGAATAACCGGAGGAGAACCGGAGAAAGTCGTGTGTGTAAAGCCCCAGAGGAGCGTGAAATCTGCCCTTTTACACGTGATATTCCGCGGTAGTCGGGTTGCCCCTATTGTGCCGTGCATTTCACAGTACCGTGTGCAGACAGCATTTTGAAAAACTCCGTAAAATGTGTGGAAGCCTGCTTTGCGAATGACCTTGAATTATTGACTTCCTGACAAACAGACCAGAGTTTGTAAGATAAAAACATTGTGTTCCTAAGCAGGTGGTCAGCAGAGCAGGAGGACTGCAGGGGACGGTACTCTCACCATTTCTCTTCATTTCGTACACATCAGAGGTCCAGCAGAACTCAGAGTCCTGCTTTCTGAGAAATTTGTAGAAAGGAGTACAGAAAGCTGGTGAACGGCTTTCTCACATAATGTGGAACCAGTGATTTCATCTTGAACTTGTCGATTAAAATTAAAAACATATTTAAAAAAGATCGAGGATTTAAAACACATTTGTTTAATTTTAATGACCTCTCACGGCCCACCTGCAGTCCCACCACGGCACACCAGTAGTTCTGCAAACTAGTGAACACACACAATGTTCAATTCTGCATTCTGTCTTAGCTTTTGCACATGTTCTGATACTTTTGCATATGTCCTGATACTTTTGAACATGTCCTGATACTTTTGCACATGTCCTGATACTTTTGCACATCCTGATGCTTTTGCACATGTCCTGATACTTTTGCACATGTCCTAATACTTTTGTACATGTCTTGATACTTTTGAACATGTCCTGATACTTTTGCTCACATCCTGATACTTTTGCACATGTCCTGATACTTTTGCACACGTCCTGATACTTTTGCATATGTCCTGATACTTTTGCATGTCCTGATACTTTTGCACATGTCCTGATACTTTTGCACATGTCCTGATACTTTTGCACATGTCCTGATACTTTTGCACATGTCCTGATACTTTTGAACATGTCCTGATACATTTGTACACGTCCTGAAACGTTTGCATATGTCCTGATACTTTTGCACACGTCCTGATACTTTTGCACACGTCCTGATACTTTTGAACATGTCCTGATACTTTTGCACACGCCCTGATACTTTTGCACGTCCTGATACTTTTGCACACGTCCTGATACTTTTGAACATGTCCTGATACTTTTGCACGTCCTGATACTTTTGCACGTCCTGATACTTTTGCAGACGTCCTGATACTTTTGCACACGTCCTGATACTTTTACACATGCCCTGATACTTTTGCACGTCTTGATACTTTTGCACACGCCCTGATACTTTTGCACGTCCTGATACTTTTGCACGTCCTGATACTTTTGAACATGTCCTGATACTTTTGCACACGTCCTGATACTTTTGCACGTCCTGATACTTTTGCACATGTCCTGATACTTTTGCACATGTCCTGATACTTTTGAACATGTCCTGATACATTTGCACACGTCCTGACACTTTTGCACGTCCTGATACTTTTGAACATGTCCTGATACTTTTGAACATGTCCTGATACTTTTGAACATGTCCTGATACTTTTGAACATGTCCTGATACTTTTGAACATGTCCTGATACCTTTGAACATGTCCTGATACTTTTGAACACGTCCTGATACTTTTGAACATGTCTTGATACTTTTGAACACGCCCTGATACTTTTGCACACGCCCTGATACTTTTGCACGTCCTGATACTTTTGAACACATCCTGATACTTTTGAACACGTCCTGATACTTTTGAACATGTCCTGATACTTTTACACATGTCCTGATACTTTTGAACATGTCCTGATACTTTTGAACATGTCCTGATACATTTGCACACGTCCTGACACTTTTGCACGTCCTGATACTTTTGAACATGTCCTGATACTTTTGAACATGTCCTGATACTTTTGAACACGTCCTGATACTTTTGAACATGTCTTGATACTTTTGAACATGTCCTGATACTTTTGAACATGTCCTGATACTTTTGAACACGTCCTGATACTTTTGAACATGTCTTGATACTTTTGAACACGCCCTGATACTTTTGCACGTCCTGATACTTTTGAACACATCCTGATACTTTTGAACACATCCTGATACTTTTGAACACGTCCTGATACTTTTGAACACGTCTTGATACGTTTGCACACGTCCTGATATGTTTGCACACGTCCTGATACTTTTACACATGTCCTGATACTTTTGCACGTCCTGATACTTTTGTACACGTCCTGATACTTTTGAACATGTCCTGATACTTTTGCACACACCCTGATACTTTTGCACGCCCTGATACTTTTGCACACGTCCTGATACTTTTGCACACGTCATGATACTTTTGCACGTCCTGATACTTTTGCACGTCCTGATACTTTTACACATGCCCTGATACTTTTGCATGTCCTCATACTTTTGAACGTCCTGATACTTTTGAACATGTCCTGATACTTTTGAACATGTCCTGATACTTTTGAACATGTCCTAATACTTTTGCATATGTCCCGATACTTTTGCATATGTCCTAATACTTTTGTACCTGTCTTGATACTTTTGAACATGTCCTGATACTTTTGCACATCCTGATACTTTTGCACATGTCCTGATACTTTTGCACACGTCCTGATACTTTTGCATATGTCCTGATACTTTTGAACATGTCCTGATACTTTTGCACACGTCCTGATACTTTTGCACGTCCTGATACTTTTGCACATGTCCTGATACTTTTGCACATGTCTTGATACTTTTGAACATGTCCTGATACTTTTGCACATCCTGATGCTTTTGCACATGTCCTGATACTTTTGCACACGTCCTGATACTTTTGAACATGTCCTGATACTTTTGAACATGTCCTGATACATTTGTACACGTCCTGAAACGTTTGCATATGTCCTGATACTTTTGCACACGTCCTGATACTTTTGCACACGTCCTGATACTTTTTTAACATGTCCTGATACTTTTGCACATGCCCTGATACTTTTGCACGTCCTGATACTTTTGCACACGTCCTGATACTTTTGAACATGTCCTGATACTTTTGCACGTCCTGATACTTTTGCACGTCCTGATACTTTTGCACGTCCTGATACTTTTGAACATGTCCTGATACTTTTGCACACGTCCTGATACTTTTGCACATGTCCTGATACTTTTGCACATGTCCTGATACTTTTGCACATGTCCTGATACATTTCCACACGTCCTGATACATTTGCACACGTCCTGATACTTTTGAACATGTCCTGATACTTTTGAACATGTCTTGATACTTTTGAACATGTCCTGACACTTTTGAACATGTCCTGATACTTTTGAACATGTCCTGATACTTTTGAACATGTCCTGATACTTTTGAACACGTCCTGATACTTTTGAACACGTCTTGATACTTTTGAACACGCCCTGATACTTTTGCACACGCCCTGATACTTTTGCACGTCCTGATACTTTTGAACACATCCTGATACTTTTGAACACGTCCTGATACTTTTGAACACGTCTTGATACGTTTGCACACGTCCTGATATGTTTGCACACGCCCTGATACTTTTGCATGTCCTGATACTTTTGTACACGTCCTGATACTTTTGAACATGTCCTGATACTTTTGCACACACCCTGATACTTTTGCACGCCCTGATACTTTTGCACACGTCCTGATACTTTTGCACACGTCATGATACTTTTGCACGTCCTGATACTTTTGCACGTCCTGATACTTTTACACATGCCCTGATACTTTTGCATGTCCTCATACTTTTGAACGTCCTGATACTTTTGAACATGTCCTGATACTTTTGAACATGTCCTAATACTTTTGCATATGTCCCGATACTTTTGCGTATGTCCTGATACTTTTGCACTAGCCCTGATACTTTTGCATGTCCCGATACTTTTGAACACGTCCTTATACTTTTGAACACGTCCTGATACTTTTGAACACGTCCTGATACTTTTGAACACGTCCTGATACTTTTGAACACGTCCCGATACTTTTGAACACGTCCTGATACTTTTACACATGCCCTGATACTTTTGCACGTCCTGATACTTTTGCACGTCCTAATACTTTTGTACATGTCCTGATACTTTTGAACATGTCCTGATACTTTTGAACACGTCCTGCTACTTTTGAACACGTCCTGATACTTTTGCACACGTCCTGATACTTTTGCACACGTCCTGATACATTTGCACACGTCCTGATACTTTTGAACACGTCCCGATACTTTTGAACACGTCCTGATACTTTTGAACACGTCCTGATACTTTTGAACACGTCCCGATACTTTTGAACACGTCCTAATACTTTTACACATGCCCTGATACTTTTGCACGTCCTAATACTTTTGCACGTCCAAATACTTTTGTACATGTCCTGATACTTTTGTACATGTCCTGATACTTTTGAACATGTCCTGCTACTTTTGAACACGTCCTGAACACGTCCTGATACGTTTGAAAACGTCCTGATACGTTTGCACACGTCCTGATACTTTTGCACACGTCCTGATACTTTTGAACACGTCCTGATACTTTTGCACACGTCCTGATACTTTTGAACATGTCCTGATACTTTTTAACATGTCCTGATACTTTTGAACACGTCCTGATACTTTTGAACACGTCCTAATACTTTTGCACACGCACTGATACTTTTGCACGGCCTGATACTTTTGCACACGTCCTGATACTTTTGCACACGTCCTGATACTTTTGCACGTCCTGATACTTTTGCACGTCCTGATACTTTTGCACATGCCCTGATACTTTTGCACATGTCCTCATACTTTTGAACGTCCTGATACTTTTGAACATGTCCTGATACTTTTGAACATGTCCTGATACTTTTGAACATGTCCTGATACTTTTGCATATGTCCCGATACTTTTGCATATGTCCTGATACTTTTGCACACGCCCTGATACTTTTGCACGTCCTGATACTTTTGTACACGTCCTGATACTTTTGAACACGTCCTGATACATTTGCACACGTCCTGATACTTTTGCACACGTCCTGATTCTTTTGAACATGTCCTGATACTTTTGAACATGTCCTGATACTTTTGAACATGTCCTGATACTTTTGCACACGTCCTGATACTTTTGCACACGTCCTGATACTTTTGAACACGTCCTGATACTTTTGAACACGTCCTGATACTTTTGAACACGTCCTGATACTTTTGAAAACGTCCTGATACTTTTGCACACGTCCTGATACTTTGCAACTTTTGTCCTGATACTTTTGCACGTCCTGATACTTTTGTACACGTCCTGATACTTTTGCACACGTCCTGATACTTTTGCACATGTCCTGATACTTTTGCACGTCCTGATACTTTTGTACACGTCCTGATACTTTTGAACACGTCCTGATACATTTGCACACGTCCTGATACATTTGAACACGTCCTGATACTTTTGAACACGTCCTGATACTTTTGAAAATGTCCTGATACTTTTGAACATGTCCTGATACTTTTGCACATGTCGTGATACTTTTGCACATGTCCTGATACTTTTGAACACGTCCTGATACTTTTAAACATGTCCTGATACTTTTGAACACGTCCCGATACTTTTGAACACGTCCTGATACTTTTGCACGTCCCGATACTTGTGCACATGTCCTGATACTTTTGAACACGTCCCGATACTTTTGAACAAGTCCCGATACGTTGAACACTTCCCGATACTTTTGAACACGTCCCGATACTTTTGAACACGTCCTTATACTTTTGAACACGTCCTGATACTTTTGAACACGTCCTGATACTTTTGAACACGTCCCGATACTTTTGAACACTTCCTAATACTTTTACACATGCCCTGATACTTTTGCACATGTCCTGATACTTTTGCACGTCCTAATACTTTTGTACACGTCCTGATACTTTTGCACACGTCCTGCTACTTTTGAACACGTCCTGATACTTTTGAACACGTCCTGATACTTTTGCACACGTCCTGATACTTTTGAACACGTCCTGATACTTTTGAACACGTCCTGATACTTTTAAACACGTCCTGATACTTTTGCACACGTCCTGATACTTTTGAACACGTCCTGATACTTTTGAACACGTCCTGATACTTTTGTACACGTCCTGATACTTTTGCACGTCCCGATACTTTTGCACGTCCCGATACTTTTGCACACGTCCTGATACTTTTGAACACGTCCTGATACATTTGCACACGTCCTGATACATTTGCACACGTCCTGATACATTTGCACACGTCCTGATACATTTGCACACGTCCTGATACTTTTGCACACGTCCTGATACTTTTGAACACGTCCTGATACTTTTGAACATGTCCTGATACTTTTGAACACGTCCTGATACTTTTGAACATGTCCTGATACTTTTGAAAACGTCCTGATACTTTTGAACATGTCCTGATACTTTTGAACACGTCCTGACACTTTTGCACGTCCTGACACTTTTGAACACGTCCTGATACTTTTGAACACGTCCTGATACTTTTGAACACGTCCTGATACTTTTGAACACGTCCTGATACTTTTGAACATGTCCTGATACTTTTGAACACGTTCTGATACTTTTGAACACGTCCTGATACTTTTGAACATGTCCTGATTGCGCACGCCCTGATACTTTTGCACACGCCCTGATACTTTTGCACATCCTGATTCTTTTGAACACGTCCTGATACATTTGCACACGTCCTGATACTTTTGCATATGTCCTGATACTTTTGCATATGTCCCGATACTCTTGAACATGTCCTGATACTCTTGAACATGTCCTGATACTTTTAAACATGTCCTGATACTTCTGCACACGTTCTGATACTTTTGCACGTCCTGATACTTTTGTACACGTCCTGATACTTTTGAACACGTCCTGATACATTTGCACACGTCCTGATACTTTTGTACACGTCCTGATACTTTTGAAACACGTCCTGATACATTTGCACACGTCCTGATACTTTTGCATATGTCCTGATACTTTTGCATATGTCCTGATACTTTTGAACACGTCCTGATACTTTTGAAAACATCCCGATACTTTTGAACACGTCCCAATACTTTTGAACACGTCCCGATACTTTTGCACACGCCTGATACTTTTGCAGACGTCCTGATACTTTTGAACATGTCCTGATACTCTTGAACATGTCCTGATACTTTTGAACACGTCCTCATACTTTTGAACACGTCCTGATACTTTTGAACACGTCCTGATACTTTTGAACACGTCCTGATACTTCTGAACACGCCCTGATACTTTTGCACACGCCCTGATACTTCTGAACACGCCCTGATACTTTTGCACACGTCCTGATACATTTGCACATGTCCTGATACTTTTGCACACGCCCTGATACTTTTGCACATGTCCTGATACTTTTGCACACGCCCTGATACTTTTGCACACGCCCTGATACTTTTGCACACGCCCTGATACTTTTGCACACGCCCTGATACTTTTGAACACGTCCTGATACTTTTGAACACGTCCTGATACATTTGCACACGTCCTGATACTTTTGAACATGTCCTGATACTTTTGTACACGTCCTGATACTTTTGAACATGTCCTGATACTTTTGAACACGTCCTGATACTTTTGAACATGTCCTGATACTTTTGAACACGTCCTGATACTTTTGAACACGTACTGATACTTTTGAACACGTCCTGATACTTTTGAACATGTCCTGATTGCGCACGGCCTGATACTTTTGCACACGCCCTGATACTTTTGCACTTCCTGATACTTTTGAACACGTCCTGATACTTTTGAACATGTCCTGCTACTTTTGTACACGTCCTGATACTTTTGAACACGTCCTGATACTTTTGAACACGTCCTGATACTTCTGAACACGCCCTGATACTTTTGCACACGCCCTGATACTTCTGAACACGCCCTGATACTTTTGCACACGTCCTGATACATTTGCACACGCCCTGATACTTTTGAACATGTCCTGATACTTTTGCACACGCCCTGATACTTTTTTTTATTTTATTTTATTTTATTTATTTATTTAGATGGGACAATGCATATTAATGGACACCACATGAAGCAGTGTAAATACACCGGATTTAGCAAGGATGCTAATTTCCATCCGCAGTCCCCACATGATACACAAGGTTAAAATAAACAATAATGACAAATAAACCAGCATAGCCGGTCATAAAAATATACACAAAAAGACAATGAGCCTTGTTGCTCATGACAGACCAGGATGTGATCATTGAGTGTTTAAAGTGCAAAAATGCTAAAGTGCTTCAGTGCTAAAGTTTTAAGGTGCTGAAGTGCATATTGCACACTGCCCAATTGCACATGATTTTGCACACACAGACTTGTGTGCAGGTGATATTGCACAAATTAGCATACATAGATATAATTATGTACGCACAAAAAACACAGAAAATTGCATACATAACAAGTGTATGCAAGCATACAAAGGTCACTGGACTGGTCTATCACTAGCAACATACCCAACAAACGACTATACAGAAGACATTACGAATACAGGTACATATGACAAATACAGACTAGAAATTCAAGATTCAATGGGTGCAGTTTTGAGTTTCCAGTAGCCATGTTTTTAGGTACTTTGAGAAAGTAGTAAGTGTTGGTGAGTCCCGTATGTCACTTGGTATTGTATTCCAGAAGTGAGATGCTTGATATGAAAAAACTGACTGACCAGACACACTTTTCCTAAAAGGGACCCGACAATCTCCTCTAGACCCTGCTCGAGTTGACCTGTTTGTGTTAATCTCTACAAACTCATTCAATGGTGGTGGTGCTAGTCCATGGAGGATCTTGTAGATTAAAGTAGAATCCGCATAAGTTATTATATTTTCCCAACTCAACAATTCACACGCCCTGATACTTTTGCACACGCCCTGATACTTTTGCACACGCCCTGATACTTTTGAACACGTCCTGATACTTTTGCACACGTCCTGATACTTTTGAACACGTCCTTATACTTTTGAACACGTCCTGATAATTTTGCACACGTCCTGATACTTTTGCATATGTCTCGATACTTTTGCATATGTCCCGATACTTTTGCACACGTCCTGATACTTTTGCACGTCCCGATACTTTTGCATATGTCCTGATACTTTTGAACACGTCCTGATACATTTGCACATGTCCTGATACTTTTGCATTTGTCCTGATACTTTTAAACATGTCCTGATACTTTTGCATATGTCCTGATACTTTTGCACATGTCCTGATACTTTTAAACATGTCCTGATACTTTTGCATATGTCCTGATACTTTTGCACATGTCCTGATACTTTTAAACATGTCCTGATACTTTTGAACATGTCCTGATACTTTTGCACACGTCCTGATACTTTTGAACACGTCCTGATACTTTTGAACACGTCCCGATACTTTTGCATATGTCCCGATACTTTTGCACACGCCCTGATACTTTTGAACACGTCCTGATACTTTTGAACACTTCGTGATACTTTTGCACACGCCCTGATACTTTTGAACACGTCCTGATACTTTTGAACATGTCCTGATACTTTTGAACACGTCCTGATACTTTTGCATATGTCCTGATACTTTTGAACATGTCCTGATACTTTCGAACATGTCCTGATACTTTTGCACATGTCCTGATACATATAATAACAAGCCCAATGATGCTCTCTAGTCAAATTAAATCACTCTAGTGTTAAATAGTGGGCGAAGCTGACCATTCAGCCTATCATGCTCGTTGTTCTGAGACAAACATTAATATCTCACGCTCAGCAAAGCATGATTGGCTGGAAACATGTCACATGGAAACTGATGCCTTCGGGGATAACAAAAAAAAATAAAAAATTTTGTGAAATAGTCAAATTATCGTACATTTGGCCTTTTGTTGGGATTATTGATTGTACACCGTACAGAGGGCCAAATTATCGTGCAAATACGATAATTATGGTACTCCTGGCAACGCTGACTAGAAGCAATGTTCTGACAATGTGAGGGGTCAATAACTAAGGTGACACTTGTCATATTAAATTAAGATGACAGTAGAATAACACTTAACTGGTTTGTTTTATTACATGTTATTGTTTTTTTAAAATAATTTCATAAATATTTTACAGTAATTAAAAACATTTAAAAAAGATCGAGGATTTAAAACATATTTGTTTAACTTTAATTACTTCTCATGGCCCACCTGCAGTACCATGCCGGCCCACCAACTATTTTTGCAGTGTACTTGCAAGTATTTCCTCCGCACCCCCCCGACCCATTTTCACGGCTGGCTCTGTGCTGGGGAGTGCTTTGTAGGCCCTAGAGCTGATTGTGCAAAGAAGAAAGATGAATAATATGTAAATATAATAAACAATGGTGCACATCTGCTACACAACACAGATTATTTTCAGTCAAAGTCTTCAGTTTTTGTGCAACACAGACCATCACAGGAGATCATTTCTGCCAAAAGCTAAATACTCTACAATAACTAGATAGTGACTTTATATTACTGACTGACTGACCTCAACAGCATATTTTCCCTTGGTGGAATAATAAAGTCTTATTAAAATTAACCGAACTGAGATAGAAGCCCACTGGACTTCTTTTCTAAGCTATTTCTTTTCTTCTTTTTGCTAGAAGATGTTTCACCTTCAGAACTGAAGAACCCTTTTGTATAAGAGGTGAAACCTCTTTAAAAACCAAGAAAAGCAGTCCTCTTTTGAGGCACTCAAGCTGGTGTCGTATTAAGATTACATAAAATGGAACAGAATGCCTTAATTTTCCTCTTTCTCAGCCACATTCACATCATTGCCATCTGTCACGGTGCTCCTTTTTCACTCTGCCATTCAGTGAACAGACTGCGATCGAGTACTCAGCTGCCACATTTACTTGGTCAAATTAGCTTACAGTAATTCCTGGAATATGAAGCTTCCTCTGTGCTTGACAGAGCAGAGAAGGACCATGTTGAACAGAAAGCAATTACATTTGTTTTAAATGTGCTCGATGTTTTTATACACACATACACACACACACATATTTGTATTTGAAGCTGAAAGTAGGGATGTCCCGATCCCGATCCCGATTGGCGATCGGCCTTCGATCTTAAAAATTTAAGGTGGATCGGATCAGCCGATCAACATTATTATAACACGCCGATCTTTTTTTCATTATTTTTTTCCTCAAAAAGTGATCCTGATTAACACAAATTAATAAAGTAATCATATTACACAAAACAATAATATTTTTTAAACTATATACATTAATAATTTGCACTGAAATGAAGTTTCCCAGCAGCGCTGTCTTGTATCCACCTTAAAAGTTTCAAGACCGGCGGCGTCAGGCTAAACTTTAGCAAAAATGTCAGCAGTGTGGCAGCGCTATAAAATTACAAAGACCGATGCTTCAACTGCGACTTGCAACGTGTGGAAGGCTGAGATATCACAAGGGGTAAGTAAAAAGAGAGTTTACAACACCACCAATTTAATCAGACACTTAAAAAAGCACGCAGCACCGATCACCGCAGCCTTCTGTCAGGTGCCGTGGTGCCGACGGCTGCAGCTTCAGAGCTGCTGCCGTCGGCACCAGCTTCGGCAGCAAACGCTCTGTGAAACTTTTAAAAGAAAGAAACTCCCGAAAGACTCGGAGAAATACAGAAAAATCACCGAGCTAATCGCGGAATGTATTACCGAGGACACGGAGTTTGTGGAATAAAAGGCATTTAACCGGCTCATTAATTACCTCGAGCCTCGTTTCCGTCATTACATGAACGACAAAGGACACAAAGGTGCGCGAACATGTGCAGTGGGTCTTGAAAGAAGTGAAGTTAATATTTTATGTTATTTTTATTCTGATGTGATTTCATTGATTGCAAAGACTTCTGCTAGTGTTTTCATTGCCTTAAACTGCTAGCCAAGTTCACCTGCTGCTATTTAAATGGAAGTGCTATGTTCTTTGGTACTGAGACTGTTAAACAGTCACTATTAAGAAAGAAGAGTGTTTAAATAAGTTATTGTTTATTTTATGAGATGATAAAAGCTATTAATCTCAGCTTGGATGCAGGCCTATTTATTAATGTACACAGGAAATAAAATGCACAGGAAATTAAACTCTGTTTGCCCACTCAAAAAAAGTGAAATCGGATCGGAAAAAATCGGAAATCGGCCGATCATCAAAATTAAAAGATCGGAATTGGATCAGGACCCAAAAAACGTGATCAGGACATCCCTAGCTGAAAGGGTCTAAAAGGTCTAGAAGTTAAATCTAGTTGGAACCAGTGTAACCCAACAATCCTCCCATGCACGATCGTGTATTGATCTTGTGTGTGCGCGTTAAGAGGGGAAAGGTTGATGTAATGTTTGTGTGTGTGAGAGTGAGGGAGGGAGAGAAAGAGAGTGATTCAGGGGCCTGAATTGAATTGCTACACGCAACTCTCCAGCAACTATTTTGAATTGTAAAAAACCAAATTATGTAAATGCGCTGCGAAATATTTATGGTTTGCTGTTATTATGCGTGGCTTGTTCATTCAAGTTAAATCCACTCTATGAAGCAACACCACATCTGAACACATGGGGGCACGTCAATCTGCTGTGTTGACAAAAGATCCACTCCTTTCTCCTTTCTTTGTCTCACTTTGCTTGGCCTTTCATCCACCAAAATGCGTAAGACTCCACCACAATAGGTGGTGATAGTTCCTACTTTTTGCCTGTTAGCTCAAGAACAACGAATTGTACTGACATACAGCTTTGTACGTCCTGTATGCTTTAGTTTTTAATTTCCTGTAGTGCCACATGTTGGCTTCTTCCAGTTCTTCTGGGATAGAGTCCAGGATGTGAACTGTAGAGTTTCAGTCCTGAAACTGGCCTGTGTGCCAGCTTCAGTCCTGCTGAGCGTTTACACGCAGAGATTAGCTCGACTTCGACTGCATTATCTGGTCGTGTTAGTCTAGTTATGAAAAGTTCGGTCTAATTCTCTTTCTGTCAGATGAAGATATTTAAGTGCTTTTTAAAACCATACAACTGGACGAATGGAATAATGAAATTTTTCATCAGGTCATGTAAACGTACTAACTAGAGGTCTTTGGAACAACCCGAAAACCCGAGGTTCCGACCCGATATGGATCGGGTCTTGGGTCCATGTCACTCAGCACGATAAAACAATCATGTTGCCGTAGCGTGTTTTTACCGGTATGCCCGGCAGCTGTAAAGCACAATGGATAGCCAACATTATAATGTTGAATGAGAGAATATGTTCACGACACGTCCTGTCGTGTAGGCTATTAGCGTTAGCGGTTGCTACAAATAGCATATGTATCCACAAAGAAAATAACGTTGTGGATTTATTGCTGTTTACATCACGTAGTCTATGTAGCAACTGACCCGGGTAGAAGAAGACAATGTTTTCGTAAGAAAATCAAGTTTTATTCAACAATATACAACTTTTAACATGAGCAACTATAGGCTGTATTGTCTCGGTTCTATTTGGGTATCTCGGTTCGGTTCGTGGTCGGAAACTAAAGACTCAGGTCGGGTCGGTTCCGGGTCCAAATATTGCGGGTCCATTCGGGTTCGGAACCCGGACTTATGATAATGGCTCGGGTTTGGTCAGTTTCGGGTCGAATTTTCACAGGTCCAATTGGGTTCAGGTCCATGAAAGTGGACCCGTGAAGACCTCTAGTACTAACTGACCAAACTGCGCTACTGAACGGGGACAGGCTGGCATGTCTTGTAATACCACTTTTTCTCCCTAGAGGTGCACTTCATTGAGTCTTACACCACATAGACACATAAACCATCATTTCCATTGTCAAATATTTAAAAAATGTTTATTTTGGTTGATTTGGCTTTGTAAGTATTCATTAATTTATTTGGGAGGATACTGATTTTTAATGGTACGAAATTCTGATTTATAAAAAAATAAGAACATTAGTAAGTTCAGGTCTGTAATAGATTTATACGGTTTTTGGCCCTAGATAGTCTGATCGTAGCTGCCAGCTTTAAGGGTCCATCTGTCCCTACATTAACTTTAAGTCACAGCTGCTCCATTTTACTAACTACTAGTGCTTTTTACTAGTTTTGCTTTCTTTTTTTCTCAATTAAAAAAAAAAAAAAAACACTGCATCATTATCCATTTCAAAAGTTCAACTTAAAATTGAACATGTACAGATATGATTTATGGAAATCTGATTTGCTTTCGAGTTCATTTTTGTAATGAGTATTTTATTTAGCTAAAATCAGTCATTTTGTGCAGTTGGATATCTTGATGAGTCCAGTCCTGTGTGTTTGTGTGAGTCTGCTGTGACCAGCATGCTAAAACTACAGATTGACAATATGCCAGACACTATGCACTCCTCTATTTGCTCTATGAATAACCAAGCTTTGGGAAGTATAACTTGGCCAGGGTAATATATGCATTAAAGTGTGGCAAAGAAATCACAGGGTCCACTAGTGTTGGGTTGCAACAGTGGGTTGCCATAGAAATTACAAGTGCTGAAGTTTCTCCTAGCAACAGTGGATTGGAAATAGACTGAATCTGACCAGTGGAGCCATGAGCTGAACTATTTTTTCAAATTGTTTTTTTCCTGATGGTATGAATGTTTATGAGTTTTTTTTTTTTGTTTGTTTTTATATGTAAGGTTAGTGTCCGACAGTGTGAACGTTGTGTGCAAGGCATCTTGCATTTTTGTGAAAAGTAATAACTGTGAAAATAGCTTGTGTGATACTACAGTGGGTGCTCATATTCAGCCTTTGTGTAGGAGCCTCTCTTCATGCTCTTGTCTTTCAGCTGTAACACTGGTTAAATTGGAATCACTGACATTTCTAGGCCAGTGATGTGGATCATTTGTATTTGCTGCCAAGTCTCAATATCTATTTGTGAGACATCTGCCCCCACTTCCAATTGTGACCTGAAGAATTCATCCATGGAAAAAGTCACTTAAAGAGCGAATGAAGTTTAGCAGACGTAAGCTTGTGGAAGACTCCTGTAAAATGCCTGGACTGTGAAGTGGTCACCTGTGTTATCTCACCTCTTTAGGCGTCTAAAACGACCAGTCTAGTAATTTATACCAGGGAACTGTGTCGAGAATGAGAAGGATGTGGATATGCCATAACATTATACTGTACCTTGGTGGGTTTATAAAATGTTAAATTCCTGAGATTTCATATACAGATATAATAAGTTCGTAATATGCCGTAACCAGATTTTATTAAACATACTTTGCAGATATTGATTTTCATCCCTCCAGGGTTGCTTGCCACAGTTTCACTGGTTGTACTTAGCGAAAGGATCCAGGGCTGCAACTTTACTATTGATTTATTTTCTCAGTTAAATAATTTTGTTAGTTTATAAAATCCCCACACCCTGACATAGCACTCAGTTTTTCCCCAGTTGGGTTTTATGGCATTTTTCAATTAAATAATCATGATATGCTAAAGGAATTTTCAGTTGATTCATTCTTGAAACTGCAGGCATTTCCACGAATTCACAGACAGCCTGAAGGTTATTCGACTATTTCTGGCAGCCACCCTTTTTTTTTACCATTACACATCACACTCTCTGATGCACTGCTGCACAATTTCACAAAATCAGCTCATGTGTCTCTGGTTTTGTAATGACCAAAATTCATCACTTGCTCACCCTCACAAGAGATATTGATTTGTTGCAACAACACGATACTTTCACAGAATGGTATTCTGTGTACTGACTCCTAAAACAGATTTTCTGTTGCACTGCTCCCTTTATAGGTTTACTGAAACCTCAACTGGACTGATAAGACTGTAGAACGACAGGATATAGTTTCTATTATTACTCTACTCTAACCTTGCTCAATTAATTTAGTTCTTCTTGAAAGGTCTTACGCTTGCCACAGCTAATGAGTGCATGTCATGAAAATCTACAATCTAATGATACCCGCCATCAGTGTCCTATGCTAATGACATGCTAAATGTGAATAAAGCATGAGTCACATGACATCCAAGCTCCGCATGAATCACAAGTCCATTATTCCCTTGGGAAAATCTATGCACAGGTGTGTCAGTTATGGATGCTTCTGTCATGCAATTTCAGAAGATCCTAATGCGGCATGGTAAATTAATAGTACCTCATTTGGAAGTTGCTCGAATTTGAAAAACACTGAAACTTTAAAGGTGCAGTCGGTGATGCTTGGAAAATATGTCAGAACTAGAGGAAATTTGAAAGTATACTGCTGAAATCCTCAGCCCCTTCCTTCTAATCTACATCGAACGTCTTCAGAAAGCATGAACACATGACTGCAGCTAATGGGGTAACAGTGTTAGCAGATCCTGCGCTGTGTGACGTGGCTAAAGTCGGCGCAACACTGAACACAGGAGTTTGACATGCGTGTGAGCAAACGAATGTGGTCCACACATGCTGTTAGGCTTTTATTCACAGCTCAGAAGTCATTATAATGATAATCACCAAGCAGCTAAAATGATGACTGTGATGGCTAGCTGTTGTAGCCAGTAGCAGAGACGGTGGCTAGCTGTCAATCAGATGACCTCCTGTCATTTCGTTGGTCAGCTTTGTTGCTTCATATAATTTTTATCATCTGGTGGAAGAATATTCACGCCTTGTACAGTTGTCATTGGATGTCAAATCTAACTGTAGAGACCAAAATCACTTTTTTTTTTGTACCGGGCTGGAAATATGCCAAGTTGTGCATTTTAATTTAGGAGTCATTGGGGATTTGCTTGAGCTCCAGCACCTAGTGCTCTAGGAACTGTTGAAGCTTACCTACAGTTAAAGCGAGTATGAAACGACACAGCCTTTTTTTTCCCTCACTGTCTGACAGTAAATCAGACTAAAGTTTTCCATTTAGAATTATCAAAAGTATTTCTATTAGCTAAATGCCGCAATAATGAGAGAGAGGATTTTTTATGACTTTCTTCAAAGTGAGACGTTTACATACATGTCCTTGCTTTGTGGGCTTTGTGATGGTCACTGCAAAACATTGACTTTGTTGTAACTAATTTGGAGGTTTGCATGGGGCCATTTACAGCCAAGCTTTAACTTTCTGTCTGATATCTTGAGACATAGCTTCAATATTTCTCTTTCTTCATGATTCTTCATTATGGCCAATCAGTTCAGTTTTAGTTTCATCAGACCACAGGACATGTCTTCAAAAATTATAATCTGCCTTTTTTTTTTATGTTGCTTTTGCAGTAATGGCTCCTTCCTGACTGAGTGGCCTTTAAGCGCATGTAGGTATATGACTCGTTTCACTGTGGATAATGACACTCTTTTACCAGTTTCAGCCGGCATCTTCAGAAGGTGTTTCGCTTTCGTTCTGGGGTTGATACACACATTTAAAAGCAAAGCACATTCATTTCTTGGACACAAAACCAATCTCCTTCCTGAGCGTTATGATAACTGGACATTCCTGTGCTGTTTATATTTGTCTATAATTGTTTGAACAGATGATCGTGGCACCTTCAGACATCTGGAAATCGTACGCAAGGATGAACCAGACTTGTGGAGTTCCACAATTCACTTCCTGATATCTTGGCTGATTGCTTTTGATTTTCCCATGATGTCACATAAGAAACAAGTGTATTTGGGGTGCTCCTTAAAATAAATCCACCGGTGTGCAAAGTCATGACATCATCATCTGGGCTTTTCCAAATTGTTTTAAGGCAAAGTAATCTTTGGGTATGCAAACTTCTGACTTTGATGAAAGTAATAAAAAAAAGTCTATCTCATATTTAGCAAATAGAAATCATTTGGGTAATCATAACTGCCCTGATACAGGATAAGCTTAGTCTGATTTAATGCTAGTAAGGAAACAAAAAGGTGGTCTTTTAATATAGTGTCAGTAAACTTCTGGTTTCAACTGTACTTCCTGGTAAGCTTCAATCTGTAAGTCAGGATGTTGGCACTTGGCGAGACCAACCGAAGGGTAGGTTACTGCAGGTGACGTTCACTGGCCACCACCTGCTAGTGAGGGAGGGGACTGGAACTGGCTGTTTGCAGAAGAAATAGAAAACTAGAATATCCAGGCACCCAAACTGAAAATCCACCTCATGAGCTAATATCTGGACATGTGAGTAGTCAGGTTCAGCCCCACCTGGCATACAACATAGGCAGGCTAACTGAAAGCCATAGATGAACTGGATTTTCCTCATGTTCCATCTTAGAGACAAGTTATGAAACCACCTAAATCATATGTAATATATGGAAAGGAGAATTACTTGTCCGGCAGACATACAGCCAGCGTAGCATCACTCATTAGTCTCTTGTATTCCCTCAGTTGTCACCATCAAAGAAATGTCACACCGCGTTTCACTTCAGGCAGCATCCTGTCTCGGTTAGAGACTCTTTTCTTTTAACCCACACATGTTTCTGGTGCATTGTCAGCCATTGAGCTTGTTCATTATGCCATTGTAACTTCACAGCATTGCTGCTGACAACTAATGGCGACTGTACCTCTGTTTTCTCGCCAGCAACACTGGCTATACACACTGAGTTTGCATGAGATAAGTGGGCATAACTATCACAGATGTAGGCGAAAAGTCTGGTTGTGTGGCAGAATGGTGATGGATCATTACATGGAGCCTGAGTAAAATAATTGAGGATGTTTGTTTTTTTTTTTCATTGCCTCAGCTTCCACAGGTGACATGTTTTTTTTTTTTGTATCAATCTTAGAACACTTATTTAATTATTTATCAAACGTATTGCCTCCTGGATTGATCACCCACTCAACTTCTAATAAAACGTGTTCACACTGTACATTTTGTCCGGCAGCCACAGCAGAATGTTTGTCTGGTTTGAAGGTGCAGATGATTTTGGTTAATTCTTCTCCATTCAAAGGGATGTGATCGCCAGCACGGTATAAATTTATCTTAACGGCTCAGAACAGTTTAGAGCTCAGTCAGCCTTCACCCTGCAACCCCTGGTCTCGATTTAATGGAGAGCAGCAACCACTCACCTTCACCTGAACAACCTCACTTAATGGATATCAACTTCTGTCATCTGAAATCACAGGTCCTACTGGCAGCACTTGCTCAGCCAGACCATTTTGCTGGCACTAAATTTTCCTTTTGACTTATTATCCAATTTTAAAGTTTGATCTTGTTTTAACTCATGTTTATTAGATAAAAATGTGTTGAATTTAATGTGTTCATAATGTGAACTTTTGTATGTGGTGGCTGTGGTCGTCCTTGACAGCTATAACTTTTACCCAAGTCATGGACTTATTGTCCTTGCCAACTGTCTCCTTGAGTTTTACTTCTTCAGCCCCTAAAGACAGCTTAGTGCACATGAAATATTTTCCTCTTAAAGATTGATGGGCAATGACATTATTTCAGTCTGAGCAGAGAGGTAAAACAGCTCAGCTGCAGGAAGCTGTCACTCATGGCCCCTTTCAGTATTTTTAAGCACTTGGATGACAAAAAGTCAACAGCCAATTACCACTGAAAACAATCTCGTGACATGTTATTAAATCCTTACAAATAAGACCATAAAGACTGTCAGAAAGGCCAGAGATCTTGTTTACCAGACTAACTTTAATTAATCACCTTGAAAAGCTCATTAGTATCCAGATTTGGCTGCAGGTTTATGTTCATTGATCTAAAGAAGTGTGTGCTATTTAAGTGTTTTTTCACATCTGAGCCAGATATTGCCAGAATTTGTTGTCGATGAATCTTGACAAGTGATCCAATTTGACAAGTGATCTTGCAGTGTAAAGAAATGCATCACCTTTTATTAAAATAGTTAATTAACGTGTTTTTTTTAAAGTGTAGAACTAGATGGATTTCTGTTCTACTGGTTAGACTGCATATCTGCAGCAGTGCTGGACCTGAATACAGCCTTCATTTGTTATGAGAACATCCATCCATCCGGGTGTCTATGCCCGCTTAATCCTCTGCAGGGTCACAGGGATCTGCTGGAGTCTATCCCAGCTCTCTTCAGGTGAAAGGCAGGGGTTCACCCTGGACAGGTCACCAGTCCATCACAGGGCCACATGTAGACAAACAACCACACACAATCCCTCCTACGGGCAATTTAGAACCACCAATCAACCTGACAAGCATGTCTTTGGACTGTGGGAGGAAGCCGGAGTAGCCAGAGGAAACCCACGCAAGCACGGGGAGAACATGCAAATGCAACCAGTCCACAAAACATATGTGGACTGGTTGGGCAATATCCCATGTTCCCTCCAGGACCCTAGTGAGGGTATAGAGCTGGTCCAGTGTTCCACGACCAGGACGGAACCCGCATTGATCCTCCTGAATCCAGGATTCGACAATCGATCGAATTCTCTTCTCCAGCACCCCTGCATAGACCTTACCAGGGGGGCTGAGGAGTGTGATTCCCCTGTAATTGGAACACACCCTCCGGTCCCCCTTCTTAAAAAGGGGAACCACCACCCTGGTCTGCCGATCCAGAGGTACTGCCCCAGATTTCCATGCGATGTTGCAGAGACGTGTCAACCAAGACAGTCCTACAACATCCAGAGCCTTCAGGAAATCAGGGCGGATCTCGTCCACCCCCGGAGCCCGGCTACTGTGCAGCTTCTTAACTACCTCAGCGACCTCAGCTCCAGTAATGGACGAGTCCACCTCTAAGTCCACAGGCTCAGCATCCTCAACGGAAGACATGGAGGTGGCATTGAGAAGGTCCTCGAAGTATTCTTTCCACCGCCGAACGACATCTCCAGTCGAGGTCAGCAGCACCCACCCCCACTATACACAGTGTTGGTGAAGCACTGCTTTCCCCGCCTGAGCCGTCTGACGGTTTGTCAGAATCTCCGTGGAGCCGTTCGAAAGTCTTTCCATGGCCTCACCGAACTCCTCCCACACCTGAGTTTTCGCCTCAGAGACCACCAAAGCTGCCGCCTGCTTGGCCTGTTGATACCTGTCTGCTGATTCTAGAGTCCCACAAGCTAACCAAGCCCGGTAGGACTCTTACCCGAGGCTTCCACCACTGAGATCGAGGATTGCCGTCACTACAGGCACCGACGACCTTATGGCCACATCTCCAGTCAGCCGACTCCGCAATGGAGGCACGGAACATGGCCCATTCAGACTCAACGTCCCCCGCCTCCCCCGGGATGTGATTGAGTCTAAAACTCAACTATTTAAATTTCAAGTCCTAAAAAGTCCTAAAAACACCCAGATTTCCATATTTGGTCTTAGATTTTGTTTTGTCATGTTTTAGATTTGTACTGTTGTTAAGTTGCTTCTTCCTTTTACTTTTCTTTTTTTTTTCAAATGAAGCCCTGTGTGTGGTACACTTTAAATGAAGTGACGGCAAGTTGGAAAATTATTAATTATGATTTATCCTTAGAAAGGATTTTTTTCCCCTCCCCATGGGCACAAAAGTTATGTTCCACTGTCCCACCTCTGTTGCATGCTCCGCGTGGTTTCGTACACATTGATATCCGCACTGGATCCACTTGTCCCCCCCGGTGCCCGTTGCCAAGCTTCAAATATTCATTGTAATCTACTTCCACATTTCATAGCCCATATGGTGCATACCTGTCAAGTTTTGGATTTGAAAATAAGGGAAATTTTCTGGGGCCCGCCACGAACAGTATCCCTTACATTTTTGGTGTACAGAAAAGCTAAAATCACAGCTACACTACTTCCAGAACTTCAGCCAGCTCTTTTTTTTCCTGTGTGCTGTTATTGGCAAACTGATCAATCCAGGTGTGTCTGAGCATTGCTGTGAGGTCAGACGCACCTGCATTAATCAGTTTGTCAATGAATGGCACACAGGAAACAAAGCAGCTGGCTGAAGTTCAGGAAGTAGTGCAGCTGTGCATAAAGCCACATTGACATAATGTGAACATTCATTATAGCCTAAACGAAAACACACAAGGGGTATATATAAAGAGTATTTATTTGAAGGGATTTTCATTTCACATTGCTTGTATTTACATTTACATTTGATTTTCATTCCACATTTTCATTTCATGTTGCTCTTCTTTTACAGTTTTTCATCTCATTTCATGTGACTTTTCTTTACTCTTTTAATGACTTGTTGCCCTCATTTGTTGCAGACTTTGAAATCTTTATGACTGTTTTGGAAGGAATGTATTTGTGGACTGGTCAAGAGTAGTTTATTTTACATGAGAGAAGAGCGCTAACAGTTCTGTTGTCTAACGACATCCTATTCTCTGTAACAATCTTTTTTTTCTTCGGATGTCACACACTAACCTCGCGACATCTACCACCTACAGCACCTGTAGTGGCTACTGCTGTGGCAGTTATCGTGAGGCAAGTGACAGATCTCAGATTGGGAATTTATTATTTATCCCGATGCGGAATTATTATTTTTTTAATAATGCAAGGTAAAAAAACGGGAGATTTACGGGAAAATACAAATACGGGAGGGCGGCGGGAGAGAAGAGTAAAATTCGGGACTTTCCCGGCCAAAACGGGATACTTGACGGGTATGGTATGGTGATTTTCAGGCCGGCCACAAACTGCAGTGTTTAGTGCTTCATTACAAAATTTGCATTAAAGGAAAATAAAAAAAATGTTCTGAAACCAAATATTATTATTTGAGATTTTAAAACAGTTCGTAGTTTATTACATCTCAAAGTACCACCTTCTCTCGAGGCATTATTTATGAGGACCTGGGTTTTTTGTGTGTGTGTGTTATTTTAGAATTAGATGCTGACAATCATGCCACACTTTCACCCGCTCTTTATAATGTAGTCACATCATCTTAAAAACAGCACTGCCATGCATCAGCAAAGTCATTTTGAATGTGCTTGAAGATGAATGCCCACTTCCAACATGTGACTGCCAGTGTGAGGAAGTGAATTTATCCATGACAGCCACCTAACGTAAAGGTTGCTCTGCGTGTTTGTTTTCCAGATTACCCAGGATCAGTTTGTTCTCGCATCCCACTCCCTGCATCTCCAGCGACCGGGCTGCAATGCCGTGTACCACATGGGTCTGTATGGCTGGAGAAAAAGATGCCTCTATTTCTTGCTGCTGCTGCTGTTGGTCATCATTATAGTTAACCTGGCTCTCACTGTCTGGATTCTAAAGGTCATGAATTTTTCAGTGGTAAGTTCAGCACGTGGGGAGGGACTCGCTTCTTTTGGTGGTTTTTGAAGAAGAAAGGGAGGCAAATTCAACCTGTAGTAAAAATCAGAGTTTAAATAATCAAAACTGTATTTGAGATATTATATTTAAAAAAGAAAAAGTGTTGCCACTCCCTTTTTTGTCACTGAAAGGTAACAATGGAAGTCAAAACACGATTTTAAATGAAGAACAGCGCTTAGACCGAGTTTGAAAATACAATCATGAAATGCTTTGGAGGTGATGTCTGTTATGTCGTGAGCTTTGCTTTAAAAAAAAAACAAAAAAAAAAGTTTAGAAAAGACTTGGCAGTCAGACCCGCTGACACAGAAATGTGTAAATCTCGACAATTGTCAACGATCTCCGGTCGGCAGCAATACCCTCTCTGTGGCTGAGACGTTTCTTACGATTGCTATCACTCCACTCGTTCTCTGCCTCCCATCAGTCTGTGTCATGAGCAGAGGGCCTTATCAGTGTTGTTGATGCTGCTTTAGAAAATGCACTTCACTGCTCCAAACCTCTCAGGGCTTGACAAGCTCTGTTAGGCAAAAAAATGTCCAGCTTGTCCCATTTTAGTCATATTACTCTAGAGCAGATAGTATATATAATAGGATTATAAACAGAAATGAGAAGGCTACTTTAGAACAACTCTCTTGTTTCCTGCAGCAGCTAAACACATTTTTTGAATGCCTTTGAACTCTTCGCGTATAACTCATTACTTCATCCATTATTCATTTCAGAAGACGTTAACTTGAATAAATAGATCCAGTATCTTGACTGTCAGATGCACTTGCATCACTTGTGTTTGATAGTCAAATATCCAACTATTAGGATGGGAATTGATAAGGTTTTATCGATGCTGATGTCATTATCAATTCTGCTTGTCAGTCCGAGCTTCAGTAAGGGAACAAGTACACCTACACAGATTGTCCCAGATTCCACCAAGAACACTGCAAACCCAACACTTCTGCAAGTTGCAGCACTAATCTCCATTTTAACTACAACAAAAATGCAGCTTCACACTGTTGTGTCACTGCCACATGTCAAAATGATTTGTTCATCTTAAGTTTTATACCTCGTCGTTGACTTGCTGTGTACACTGCCAGCACCCGCCAGCATTGGCAACACAACAGTTGAGTTTAGAGGTCAACAATTACGACTCTTCATGGCATTTGGCACTGGCTCCGAGGTGGAACCGGTTTTCAATTCTTTCCATCCAGCGATGACACACTTGGCTGTTTGACGTATCTGCGCCATCTTTGACACCTTACTCTCTGCTCTAGATCCAGACATGTCACAGAGTAGTTTTATGAAGCTCATTGACATAAAAATGCCACTAAACTTTTGCGTGCTCATTAATGCTAAAGTTAAGCTTGAGCATTATCTCCAGCTGTCTACTGTTCTTCCCTTTTTAAACTTGAAAGTGTAAACGTTGCTAACTAACATTTTTCCACCTGAATCATCCTGAGACTCAGAGTTTTATCCAGGTTCCTTAGCACAGTGCAGCTAGGTTGTTGTAACGCCCTCCTGTTTCCCCCACCTCCCATAGGACTTTTCACATCCACTCCATCAGCTCCACTTCAGCAGAGCACTGACTATAACATCTGCCTACTGACATACAAAGACCTCCACTCTGCTCCACCCTCAGCCTGCTCGCCTTTGATTTTGTTCTGCTGTCTGGCCCTCATCCCAGTTCTCATATATGATGGAGCTCTCCTCATTCTGCCTCTGTTTTCCACTGCCTCCATCCATTCGCGCTGCCAGCTCCATGAGCTCTTTCAACACATCCCTCAGGGCCAATCTCGCCATGCACATCTCACAAAGCTGTGTTCACACTGCACTTTGCTCATTGTGTTGTGCTTAGACATATTATTGACCAGTTTCAGTTGAATTGTCAGCAGCCAAAATCATTTTCCGAATTGATGTTAGGCAAAGAATAGCCCGTTATGTTGAATCATGATTCATCCCTTATGGTTACCTGCCATTGTTTATTCTTTTAATGTTATGTATCAGGGATTCCCATGCAATGTTAACACTTGGGCAGAGTGACCATGTAAAATAAACATCTGGCCATATATATATAGATATATATATGTTTTGTTTTGTTTTGTTTTTTACTATGCATAATAGGGAACTTTACTACTTGAAGAGCCTAATGCAGCCAATCCCATCCTCCACCATAATCTCTCTCTTTATGTCTCCCCCTCTCCCTCTCACAAGTGTGTGGACACTACAGAGATATCTCTCTTCTCAATGCAACTATGCAGAGTTGGTATAAATGCCTGCTACACTCTCACTGTTTGTTTTTCAGTGTTGTGATTATATGCCAGGCCCTAGCTGGCATTGTAGGCTCCTGTGTGCAGCGCTGTAGTTTGCAGCTCTGTGCTTACTTTAATTTACTTCTTTCATATATTGAAGAGCTGGTGGTTGAGGCAGAGCAGCTCTTGTGTGAGCTCGACCTGTTAAATGGTGAACAGTTACCTTAGCTGAAATTACAGCTATCTCTATCATATTTTGAGAGGAGAGGCCTCTGTTACAGATCATCAACTACATCACCATAGCGTTCATTTGATGCATAAACTGCATGTTCAACTTTTCACAGAGCCATTGTAGAATTTTGTTTTTGTTTCATAAAAAAAGCATATAGTGAAAATGTAGCAAACCTTTCCAGAAAACTGTCCCTCTCTGCCTCTATGTACTTCAAACACAGAAAGAGAGACCTCCCACTGTTGCGTTTTGGCACATGCAACTGCTGGACCCCGGAGCGTGTTTTCCTGAAAGGAGCTGCAGTTGCTTTTAATGTCTTCAGATACATTATGCTGCTTCAAAAGGCCAGTTGTCTTGCATTAGAAATGTCCTTTTTGTTATTTCTGCCAATGAAGAAATACTGTTTCTACAATGACCACCAGCAACAATAATCATGTATATTTTCACCCCAATACTAAAAGCTAACTCGTGCAAATCTGAGTGACAATGCATCTGATTATGTTCTGTGTAATTTCCATAAATCCTCACATCACATTCAGGACTTCAATGTCAGACTGTTTCTCCTCAGTTGCCTCCTGCAGAAAGCAGGCTGTCAGTGCCTGGCTACGTTTCTATGGCATTGTCAACTCGATGTCATGTCCTACTTCTTCCCCGTCACTCAGCGCTGCTGCCCGTCCACTGGCCTCTCTGATGATTACAGCTCCCGCTCGGTCAAAATGCACTTAAGCGACAGCATGGATTAATATTTTATTTCCTTTGTGAAACTATGGAATCTATGGTCCTTTGAACCAAATCAGACAAAGCAAAACTCATCACAACGTCACTGATAATCATGAATATGTTCCAGGATGGAATGGGAAACCTGCGGTTGAACCAGGATGGGATTCACCTGGAAGGAGTCAGCGAGTTTCAGTTGCCTTTGTATGTGAACGACATCCAGTCCAGAAAGGTAAGTTGCTCTCTTTACTTGTCTCACTCACTTGAAGTTGATATATGCAACAAATTCATATCCACCACAAGTTTGTCTCACATCAATAAGGAAGCTGAAAAACCTGCAGTTCCTCAAATGACCACTTGGGGGTCAATCTCCACTGACCCCCATGTGTATGGAAGCTTTTTTTTTGTCAAATTACAGTAATAAATCATATTGTCTAATAAATAAAACTCTGAATCAATTAATAAATTGCCATAACAAATAAAGAATTCATATATTACTAAGTAATTAAAAGTTACAGTTTATAAATCATCAAGTAATAAATATACAAATTAATTGAGACCCAAATATAAAATAATGAACACACATTTTAATTAATTAAAACACCTCCCTTTTCTATGTACTATTTTATTTAATGACCCTGTTCATTTTAAAGATGTGTTCTTTATGAAATGAAGAATGTTTAGTTTTTTTCATGTTTTATTTCCTGTATATTATTTCAGTTGCTCGTTCGTTATTCAAAGCGCAAGTTCCTTATTTGATGTGCACTTTCGTTACTTGTGCTGTTTAATTAGTTGGAGTCTGCCTGTCAGTCACACCTGTTGCTAAGTAACATGAGTAGCTGGGTGTTGACGCTCATTGCTAAACAGACGAACGAAGTTTCCTTGCTTTGACTGGCTTAAAAGGTTTTTCTCCTGCCATGGGTTTTTTTTCCCATCGTTTCTTTAATTAAGATTTAATAATATTACTCATAGTTAATGATATTTGCTCGGGGGGGTCATTCTCTAGATCCCTGCAAAGCGCCTAGAAACAATTTGTATTGTAATATGCAAACAAAGTTGAAGTGAGCTGAATTGAATTGACTCGATCAGCTAAAATGACTTACTGTCAATACTGTTAACACCCAGCTACCCGTGTTGCTTAGCAGCAGGTGTGATTGACAGACACCAAGTAATGAAACAGCACATCAAATAACGAAAGTGCATGTCGACTAAAAAACATGCATGTTGAATAACAAAGGAGTAAGTGAAATAACAAACAGGCAAATAAGAAAATTAAATAAGAAAATAACACATGAAAAAAGAAAATATTCTTTATTTCATAAAGAAGACATCTTCAAATGAACAAGCACATTAAATAACAAAATCCACTGAAAAGGGAAGTGTTTTAATTCAATAAATGTGTGTTTTTTTATTTTATATTTTGGGTCTTAATTTATTTGATGTGTGTATTTATTACTTGATGATTTATTAACTGTGACATTATTCAGTAATATGTGAATTCTTTATTTGTTATGGTAATGTATTAATTGAAGAGTTAGAGTTTTATTCATTAGACAATATAATTTATTACTTTAACTTCATAAAAAGAAGCTTCCATGCACGTGGTCCAACTTTCCAGTAGAAATAACACATTTACAGCCTGGTACAAAAACAGTTTTGGTCTCGATAAAGGAATTCATTCCTTGATACAAGGAATAAATTACCGTATTATCTACCACATCAGGCAAAATTATATCAAGCCACATATTTATGCATAATTAGGGCCATGTTTTTTGAGTGACAGCTGCATTACAGTCTATAATGTCAATGGTTAGGTGTCATTACTATCTGCTAACAGACTGCTGAGACCTTTTCTGGCTTGGCCTCAGGATTTGGGGGTTGAAGGCCACCGAAGAGGCTTTGAGCAGAAGTGGCAGCTGAATTAGCCTTCTACTGATGGATTGGTAGCTCTGAGAGCAGCCAGCGAGTGTTTTTAGGACTCGATGCAGGTCTTTGCCTCGGGTTAGCTTCTTCAGGACAGGCCCAGAAAAACTACTGAGTGTGGGGGGCTGGTGTTGTGTCAGTGCTGACTGACTTTTCCCTCAAGTTTAAGTCGTCTCTTCTCAAACACAGCGGACAGAAAATAATTAATCATCCCAGCTCTCTCGTGTTTGCCTCATTTTTATTTTGATGTTCTTCTTCGCATCATTTTTTTTCCCGCAGTCGTCTCATTCTTTTGCCAAATAGCAAAAATGGTGCTCAACGACAGAAAGGACAGAGGACGAGGTCAGCAGTGACTCACTTCCAGTCTCTTTGGTTTTACCCCGGACCCCCGCTAATGGAAATCAGCCTTGAGATGAAGTGTGGGCGGGGAGAAAGTGCTCTGACAATCTGAAAGGCAGAATAAGAGAATAGTAATACATTATAAAGAGCAGGGATCAGGCGTTGAGTGGATCTGGGTGACAACTAAATAGTGAATGAGGTGAGTTGACAGTGTGAGAAAGAGTGGATGATGATGAGCAGGATTAGACTTGAGTACAGTCAGCAATAGAAGAACATCTTTATTAGAATTCACACAAAAGCTACACATATAGTAAACAGTGGTACAATTATTACAAGTACAGCATATCAAGTATAATATCATAACAACAGATTAGAATTTAGAAACCTTTAATGCTATATATAGAATAAATAAGGGTATAATAGTGTTATAATTTGAGAAATTACCCATAAATTGTGTAAAACAAAAACATTAATGTATATAAAACAGTTTTGGCTCCTCTAAATGTAATTCATATATTCAAAAATGTAATTTGTTCAATGTTCCAATGGGCTTGCACAGGAAGAGAGAAAGAAACAGAAGGTTGAGGGAGTTTGATGCTCACAGCTGTTCTGGTCATAACTTATACAAACACATTATGAGCAGAGTTCAGTCTCTTTGAAATGCAGAGAACAGTCCACGGATGGGCTCATTTCAGTCTTCCTGTTTGTTTCTGGTTGCTCATTTCTGAAATAAAAGAAGAAGACTATTGTACAACCTGAGCAAGGTTTAAATCTCTCACAGTGTAATACTCAACTCAACACTAATTCAGAAAAAAACAAAACAAAAGAAGCTTCTTCTCAGAGCTTCATGTAGTTGTCAGGGCTTAAAGTATTCCGGCACCGTGCCGGATCGCCGGCGTTTGACTATGATTCAGAAAAACACACACAGAAACACGTTATCTCTGAGTGGTCTTGAACGGAGGCGAGGCGAGCCGATGGTTGTTTATCCAGCAATCAGAAGAATGGAGGCAAAATTCAGGTGGCGCTGGGCATGGACAGAGGAAAAGGGCGGGGACGGTTAGCCATTTGGGAGCTGGTGCCAGAAGCTAAAGGAGCCTGGTACCTATGTTTGTGTTGTGCTCCAAGAAGCTAGTCTGTGGAACTAGCGGCAAACAAGCTCTTTACCGTCACGAAGGAGACGGCGGGCATAAAGCGGCCGTTCGTGCGCTCCAATACACAAGCCGTTAAACGGGAGCAACAGCCACAGCGGACGTAGCGGCCCCGATGACTCGTCTATTTGTGACTTGAAAATTTGTTTGTCCTCGTTTATTGCAAGACATGATTTATCATTTACAATCGTTTAACCGCTCGTACATCTGTGTTAAAAAAAAAGTAGCCATTGATAAAAACGTTTTTAAAAACTGCCCATTTCCAATCAGCATGCCAGTTATATGAACAAACATGACATAGCACCAGAGTTCAAGAAACGCACCTTGAATTGTCTTGTAAACGAAATGTGCTATACAAATAAACTTGCCTTGCCTTCTCTGTCTGATCAGCTCAAAGGATGTATATTTTCTCTGAATTTTGATGAAGCAACCACTCTAAACATGGAAAAAATACTGAATGTAATGGTTCACTTTTTAATTATGAGGTATCCAGAGTAACAACATAACTGCCTCTGCAAATATATTAAAGAGGAGAGGAGAGGAGAGGAGAGGAGTTAAGACCAAATGGAATGTGTTTTCTATAACTTAATTTACCATTGTTTTGAACAAAAAAGATAAAAAAAAAAACAAATTGCAACTTTTTTTGTACAAATTGCCCTTTACTGAATTCGGTGGTTGTTAAATGAATCAGATGAATTTGCTTGACTGAGTTTCACATTTCTTTACTTATAACTTAATACCGTTTACTTTCTATAATTCACATTTAAATTGAAAGTCATCTTGTACATTACCAAGCACAATGCCAAAAAGTTGTTTGCCAAATTTCCTAAAATGTGTATGCGTTGGATCCACTTCACCCCCGGAAAAAAGTTCAGGCTCAGGATTGTTTTTTTACTTTAAACCCTGAGTTGTGATTTTTTGAGAACCATTCAGATTGTGGGAAATGTTTGCCGGTTGACCAAAAACAACAAGAAACGAGTAGCTTGTCAGGAAAGATGCATTTTGAGAACGATGCCCAGCCTTAACTAGCTCGTGTTATCTTGAGCCGTTACTGGTGAAAACACTACTCTCTGTTACAAAATGTTTCTCAGCAATAAAAAGATCTGATTTGCATTGTATAAAGGTTTTTGTATAGCCACAAAGAGGCAGTTTTACAAATGCTTGTTTTCTCTGTAGTACAACAAGCTGCTCCGTCCAGTAAAGTGGCAGCGTTGACCTGCGTGCTTCCAACCGATGTCGCAGCTGTGGAGTGAATGTCTGTCATCGGTACTCTCACTCTGCTGAACTTGGACTAACAAGCGCTCACTGAAACATACTTGGAAATCTCTTTAGGAGAACGACCTCTGCAAATCTGCAGACAAGCATTATTCTTTCTGTGTTTCTGTGTTTAGAAAGTTTTGACCATTTCATTAACAACAAAGAGCAACTTTCCTCTGAGCTCTCTTGACAACACTTTGATGTTACCTTATATTGTGCCTAGATTAGAGATATTGCTTTCCCTTTCAGTCTGTTGCCCCTCTCCACCTCATACACTTCCTCATTTCCTGCCGTCCTCCAACAGTGCACTATCAGAATCTCCCATCGCAAGAAGATGGGTAATGGGCTGCCTCATGTCTTCTTTCAGGTCACATAGAACCTTTAGGAGACTACACACAATTACACGGGGACCCGAATCTCCCTGCTGGATTTCCAATCAAGCCCATGCAATAAATTCCCCCTTACACTTCCCCCACCTCCCCTTTCTCTCCTTTGATGTTTAGTAGATTATCCAACTGAGCTCCAGCAAAAAAGTTGATCCAGATTTCCTTCTTCCATACAAATCAGACTCTCATTTGGATCATCCCCCTTTTCAGTGATTAGGCATGGCACAGAAAGCAATTTGAAGCCCTGCAAGCAAGGGTTCCTTGTTAATTTGAATTTTGAGAACACTAATGGAGAAGGTGGCTCGATAGTTGGTCCAATTTGCCACAGCAGAGTGAGAAACAATTTGGAATTGCCCATTCTTGCTTTTTGATGTGATAGTTAGAGCTAAGTGGTGATTTAAATAGAACATTTGTGTGCTTAGCAATAAAACACACCACAAGACCAAGCAGTTGTCCAAGCTGAACAATGGGCAAAGCCAGTATTTCACTCCCCGGGACAATACCACCTGCAGACGTTTTTACTGTCTTGTTTTACAGACGGTGCTGTGCAGTGGCCCTCTTATCTACCTGCACCAGAAATATTTGCAGGACAAAAATCTCTATGGGTCACTCAATATTTCTCACCTGAGGAAATATGTCAAGCTCAGACAGAGTAGGGGCTATGGTTATGGAATTGATGCAACAGTGCACCACGCTGTTCTTCAGTCTGGTAACTCCTATATTGATCAATAAGCCTTTACCATTCACGGCACCGAGCACAATAGTCCATAATAGCGTCTTAAATTTAAATGCAAGATGTTTTTCACTTTGTTTTGAAACCTGCAGCTGCTCAACCCACAGTTCAATCACAGTTAGTGCTTTGAGTTTTTATCCGCAATTGAAGCTGAAATCTCTGAAAACAGTGTAGAAATGCTTCAATCAGTTTTGACAGGAACTCAGTAGCCAGCAGAAAATTACAGGCTAAGTTACCCCTCAACCAGCATGTTGTGAAATAGAGGAATTAACGTTGCACATTCATTTTACATTGGTTAAAGCCCATGATAAACCAATAAAGACATTTCTGCAGGTTAGAAATAAATTGATTAGATTTTTCTTTCAAGGTGGTCAGGCTTTATGCCATCAAGCATATCTGTTGTTGTGATGCATTTATTTTGCTGTATGTCAGCACTTGTGCTGCTGTATTATTTATGACTTCACTTGAGCTTGATTCATTCTGACTTTCACTTTTATCCTTGCACATGGAATTTCAAGCAGCTGCTTGTCACCCAGGTCAACACATAAACACCATACAAGCTAAATAAGAAAAGACATTGTTTCTCGTAAAAAAAAAAAAAACCTTAAAAGATATATATATCATTCATGCCAGTGATTAAATCACTGTTATTAAAATTATACTTGATATTGGTAGTTGTGAGTGCCCTAATGGCCCTGATTAAACTTTTATATGCAGACTACAATGACTCCATAAACCTTCAGAGGGTAATCTTCCAGCACAGTATCTCAGCTCTAAAGAGTTTCTAAGGGTCTTTTCTCAGCCTAACATGTCAAAACCAGTTTTCTTTTGGTACTGTTAGGGTTAGGGTTAGGGTTAGGCTTTGTATATGGCTTTGTATATTTCGGGTGCATTTGATTCATATCAACACACCAAAAAACTTTATGCAACATATCCTACATTCGTCATGTTGTCTGTGTCACTCCAAACTTGATATGGCATTTTGAGCAAAAGTACTGTTAATTTTTCTTTTTTTTTTTTTTTTTTGACATTTAAAAAAAAACAACAACTCATCTCTGTACCCCACTTATTGTTTCTCCGGCCATTGATTGAATGAATGGAGAAAAAAGAAATACAAAGGAATTATTCAGTTGCCACTTAATAATATTCTTATTATTCCAATTCCACAAAGAGCAGAGCCATAAAGCACAATTCAACGGTCTGGGTCAATTTATGAAATGAACAGGTAGCTTGACTGATAGACAAGGTAGAGGCAAAAAAAAAAAAAAGTAGAATAATATATTTAATGAAACAACGAATTGATTTAAACTTCCATGAACTAGTCTTGTTTTTCTTTTGTAATATACGCCATAATGTTACTGTGTCAACTGAGTTTTTATATGGAGAGACTGATAATTACAGCATGGACCCGAATAAAAGAGATTTTTATTTTTGGTAGATTGTCCTTTATTCAGGGTCTAGACGTTTATACTCTCAGGCTGTTACATCCATAACAATTGGTGGTGCAGAGCAACACCTGTAAAGGGTTGCTCCAACTGTAAAGGGCCCTTTACAGTTGGAGCTTTGAACATGACGTCACAACGCTTTTGAGGGATGCAGAAAGACGGTGAGGTCCTGAACAAAAAGGTGCAACAGAAGAGTCACTGAGGAAACTGACAAGAATAAGGTTTGATGCTAACTTCAAGATGATAGTGATGATTACTGTAGTTGTCAAACTACTGGCAAGCAGCAGCAAATATATGATGATGAACCAATAAAGAACGAAGACAGAAACCAAATGCTTCCACAAGACTGAGCATACGTTGCCTGTTATGTGGCTGAACAAAGAAATGAAGGACTGTCTATCACTGAAGCCATTACTCAGTTGAAAGCTTTGGAAATCTCCAGACAGTTAAATGCACCTGTCATTGAGTTTAAAGCCAGCCTTAGCTGATGCAGATGACTGTTGCAGCGTAACAGGCTGCATTTCTGGTGCAGGTCTGTGCCAGTTGTAGATGAAGGATTTTTCCAAGCAAGGGCCGTCAAGATGTCGCATTTCTCATGGCTCTCAAATTAACACATGGTGCCAGACTGTAGCACATGTTTACCAATTTTACTTGTATTTTTATTGTGGAAAGACAAAATAAAACCCACACAGAAACTATCACCCAATTCTACTCTCTCTTTTCATTAGCCCATCACTAACTTGGATAAAAATACCTCATACTTGAATCAAAAACAGAATTTTGTATGTCAAAAAAAGGCAGAGTGGGTGTCATCCTATAAGTGGTGTCACCTTATATTCAGACCATGTTTAAAATCCCCACAGCAGGATGCAAAATAAAGCATCGAACACATAGTCAAAAAAAAAAAGAAGTAGTTTGTTTTTTCCACAGAAACAGCTACTTATCCAGTTTTCAGATGTTAGCTAGCACAGCATCTATGTTCTCTTTCCAGTGGTACATTTTTGGCTTAGTAAAACAGACCTTTATTAAATACGTTATACAAGAGTGTTTGTTCTGATTTTTTGATCAGAACAAGCTAGCTAGCTATTTCTTTTGATATAGTATAAAGTAGAATCTAAAGTTCAGCTCACACTCATCTGGGGCTTTGCATATCTCTGTCGTTCCAGTCTTCCCCACACTAGTGGTTTCCCCCAGTTATTCCACTCTTGTAGCCATCAGTGCTGATCTTTTTCTTGTCAAATTGGCGGGAAATAAAAAGCCTGAAGTGTCTTGTGAGGTTCAGCATATTGACGTTCTTCCCTGTTTTGTCCTTCACCTCATGCGTAATTGGTGCCTTCCATCTGTTCAGCACAAAGACATCTTTCGGCCACCTCACCCACATCGCATTAGCCATGAAGGGATAGGTGTGGAGCTTTCTTGCTTTGGACCTATGTTAAGTACACTCCATCATAGTAGTGCACTATTGTTGTTTAATGGTAGAAAATTACAAAATGAATCTTTGTATCGCTTGTTTGGCCTGTTGCTTTCTTTGCCAGAGGTGGTCATGTCTGCAAAAAACCCCAAATGCAACATGTTATGACTGATGCTGCATCTACACAATAGTGGAAGGTTTAAAGTGATACCAGCTAAACAAATTTCTCTGAAAGACAGTATTTCTCTTCTCTGCTTGAAGTGATGTTAGAAAGGTGACAGTTGTTCTTCACTAACGGATCTTCAATATCAGATTACCTTTCTCCTCCAGGCCATGGCTGTCTAGGGCACCCCAGAAATTCCCTAATATCACTTTAGTTTTCTTCAATGGGGGTTAAAATGTGGGAGTTCACTTCTCCAGCCATCAAATACAGCTGACTACTCAGACTGGCTGCAGGGTTTTTATTTTTTGTTTTTTATGACAAGTCATATAAAACAGCTCATGCAGGATGAGAGAACACTTCAGTGTTTTAAAACTGACTTTTGAAAACTGTGGTATACCTTAAACAGTAGTAGTTCATGCTTAATTCTGGACAATTAGAGCCCATTATATATTTTAAAATCTTTTAAATGATGGGCAATATGTACTAGTACTGCTAAAAGGCTTACTCTGAGAGTAATTTGGACTGATTACACTCAGTACTATTAGTTTGTTATGTGACTGAATTTCCTTTTTTTCTGTACCTGTACTAAATCGACAGGAACAGAGCCTGGAATTTCTTGTGAGTTTCAGCTTGTTGATATTCTTCCCAGCTTTGTCCTCACACTCGCGCTTCATCAGCACCTTCTGAATCAGTGGCTTTCACGTAGTCGCTTTCAGAACTGGAAGTTCCCAATCACTCAAACGTAAATGCAGCGGTAACGACCGGTTTCGACCGGTGCTGCCACCCGTTTTCACAGTACTTGGGTTTCCCTTTTTGTTCAAAGAAGGAATAAGTCCAATGCGAGGAATATGAAAACATTTTCTTTAACTCAAATATTGTAATTAGAGTTAAGATCCAGTTTTACCGATGGAAGCTACCTTACCAATACTATTTGATTTCCATATCTGACAATATAATAACAATTCTGACAATATATAATATATATCTGACAATATAATATCTGTAATATAAGGTTTTTTGTGAGCTTTCACACAGGAAATTTAACCCCTCAGAGGAACATTACATCCATTTTTTATGTGTATTTCTCACCATACATAATTACTTAGGTGTCTCATATCATTCTCTTTTTTAGGGACTTCTGATCCCTCAATACACACGTGCACGTTCGCAGAGTCCTCTGCGTCTCTGTCTACTGACTTTGAATGAGATGACGTGAAGCGTTGCCCCACTGAATTGTGGGTACCACGTTTCATGGTGGCACTGTTGCTTCTTTCAAAAGTAGGGGAATTTCAATTTAGGGATGCATGATAACTGTTTTTTAAAACCGATACAGATAACCGATAACTTTCAGCTCCTAAAGGCCGATACCAATTAACTGATAACATGCACATATACCAAAGATCATCACATCAATACTATGAACAAAAACTAAACACAGTTTTGAAGCTTTAAAGTAAACAGATATTTAATTTTTTTTCCAACAAAAACTATTGGCAAGCCTCTCAAACATTTTTGTAAAGCCATCAAAAAACCTATTTGATATCTCATACCAACTTAAATACAGTGCATTATTTACTGATGTAAAAAAAATAAAGGCTCTTTGAAATGATGCATCAGAATTACAAACTGAAAAAGTGCATTCAGACGTTTACAAAAAGTAAATATACATAGAAAATTAATGCACTGATACAAGTTAGATCCAAACATTTCTACCTTCTACCCATTTCACCTTTGCCCATGAGTCATCTTTGGCAAATTTCTTGGATTTTTCAAAAGCCTCGCCGATGTGTGAATTCTTTGTTGCTGGCTTGCTCACGTTAGTGTTAGCTCACAATAGCGCTAGCTCATGTTAGCTCATGTTAGCTCACGTTAGCTCACGTTAGCGCGATTTCAAAACTTTCAAAAGCGATGGTTACGTTTCAGAAGGCTGATCGGGTTTGACGTATTAAAGCTTGTGGTATTTTTCCCTCGTGGAATTCGCTTGGAGCATTTGTCACAGATAACCAGCGAACTATCTTCTTTGGAAACTAAAAAAATTCCATACGATCACCACCACATTGTTTGTTTTCATCAACACGCTGTGCTGCAGGCTGCATTTAAGGTGTAACGTAAATTCCTCTGTTCCCTTGTTTGCTAGTCGTTCTTTTGGTCTTTTCTATTTTTTTTTATGTGTAACATGTTGAAAAATACTGCAAATATCAATTCAAGTCAGCAACTACCAAAATTATGACAGAGTTAAGTTGTTTTTTGGCACGAAGGGGTATTCTTGATTTTCCTTATTGAGAAATCATTTTTCTGATTGTGCCAACGTCACTTGAACATAACATCCACTGCCGGTTATTCAGGTTTCAGTGGGAGCGAGGCACTGCTGTGTTGACAAATATATATGTTATTGGGGGTGTTCGTCATGATATCGGACTTATCAAAATTATGTCATAACTTCCTGTTATTGGCCCGATAATTATCGTGCACCTCTAATTTCATTACTTTTCATGCTTCAGGGCGAGCCTCAGCCAATCAAATTGTCTGGGTAAATCCTGGGTAATAGCACAATTTTTTTTCATTTCTGGATGCAGGAAATTGTACGTTTCTATCTAACATGACATACCACACTGCTCCAGTGAAATTTTCTGATTCTGTTTATCCTGTTTTTAGTTAGAGTGAAAGTACATATTTTTTGTCTGAGCTACATCAAAAGTCTGAATGATTTGAATCTAGAAATGTATTCACTAATTACTTCTGTTTTGTTGCTCTTGCTATAGGACTAAGTGTGATTATATTAGATTTGATGAGCTGCAATGATATATTTTCAGCAGAGTGGTCAGCCCATTAGGTCTGGTTTTGTGCGTATGTGTGTGTTTTTGTAAATTGACACATTTGAGTGAAGTACTAAGTCACAATTTATGCTAATTTATGGTAAGAACTACAGAAGCTAAATTCACGTTTAAGCTGAGTGGAGTACCTCCTCTCAGCTTAAATGTGCGCAGAGGGAAATAAATCAGCAGGGTGGGTTTGTAGCCTACAGCTTTGGCATTGGCATTGAAAGCTCAATAATGCAAACTGCAGGTATGCATAAAGAAAGGCAGAGAGGCTGAGATGAGGAGCTTTTGCATATCTAGAGCCCAACGGGGGATAGTAAAAATAATTTTGCCTGAATATCTGTTAACAACCTCCAGCCAGGGCTTCATGTAACAATGTCACCTTTCACCCAACTAGGAATGGTCCTACAGAAGTCCAACACTGCAGTCTCTGGGTAAAGTCTACTGTTTTATTAAACAATCATATTCCAAGTCATTAGCAATATATACAAACTGGAACAAACACTTTCTTTTTTAAGTGGGATAATGTTTTAATATTTAACACTTAGAACAGCGAAAGTATTAAATGGAATTTAAATGTATGAGGGAAAAAAAAAGGAAAGAATGGGTCTATGCCTTGAATTTAAAAATTTAACTTTATGTCTGGGAAAAAAAAAAGTGATATGAGGTAAGACAGTGCCCATATACAGTTAATCAAATCTCTGCTGTTCAGACTGCTGGCTCTGGTTGTTGTCTGCAGAGTCTGACTGATCTAAAAATAGCTGCAAATGCAGGTGTAACTTAATTGGAATGGAAACTTTTGCTTCACACAATCTCAACTACTTTCATCTGACAAGTGTCAGATGATTGTTAGCCCTGTTTTTGAATTTGCATGTGCTCAAGACAGCTTAAAGTGGACTTAATATGTTGCTTTCATGGTTTCGTCATCCCAAACATTCCAGCTTCCAGTATGAATCCTATTGTTGAACTCAGGAAAGTTCCCCGACCGACCACTAGGGGCTGGCTACAAAAACTAATCAGTCTCCATTGACTTACATAAGATCATATACTGTAAAGCAACAAATTTATATCTATTAAGGTGTGTTCTTTTGATTGACAGCAGGCATAGGCATTGATAGGCATGGCCAATGGCAAGCTGTAGTTACTCTTGGTACTTAGCGCTTAGCACTGTCTTTATGTCAGAACTGAGCTTTTGAGCAGAGTCATTCATATTTTTTTTTTAGTGCTGTTAACTGTATTATCAGGCAGCTGTAACTGGCTGTGGGTTGGCCTGGAAGGGTCCTACGAAAAAGATTAGCTAAGCAGCTTGTACCAACCGTGCATCAGCTAAATACAGCAAACATTCGCTGGCAGCTCCTCCAACGTGGCTTGGCTGAAGGAGCTGGGAGCCATGGCAGATTATTTCATGATCCTTCAAAGTGTCTGATGGGACCAGCAGTCAGTGGGCTCACACCAGTTGGCTTACCGGGCTGCAACGGGTCGAATGCCATGATGGGCAGCTTTTGATTTTGATAAAGATGTTTGAACAGATTTGATCAGAATCAATTAATATTAATTAGCAACGCGGGTTAGCATTAGTTAAGCTAACCAAGCTAACTGTGACTGATTTAAGGTGGCCATGTTCCAGTCTGCATACAGCCCCACTTGTTTCACCCATTTACAGAATGGTGCATCACAGTACAAGAGGGGAAGAGGCTCCAGAAGCGCTCAGGAAACCTGTGGCAGGGGGTTTGTCAAGTTCTTCTTATACAGTCTTTGTTTTGAACTCCTGCAGGGCACCTGGACACAGCATACTGAAAACTCAGATACTCGTTTCTCTTCCTCTGTTGTTCTTGTATTTCTGCAGATATCAGGGTTGTCATCTCATGTTGTGATGGGTGTTGGATATGCTTGGAGTTAACGTTGCCATGGAGCAGCCCATATACGAACAGTCTTTAAAAAGGACTTTAAAAAGCTAGTTTAAAAAAAAAAAAAAAATCAATGCGAGTAAAGCCTACCAAAAACTAGCCCCAAGATGACATCAGGAGGCAGGAGGCTCTTTATTTTACAGTTTGGCATCAACAAACATGAATATCAGACAATTTGACATTATTTATCGCTCCATATTAGGTCCCTTTATACATCTATATACATTTATTTATTTATTGTTGAAAAAAAAAAGAAGAAGAGCCCTTGCTACAGTGTTGAATTTCCCTTCTGGGATGAATAAAGTATTTTTCATTTTCATTTCATTTTCATCCGCTTGTTAAACTCAAACAGCTGGAACAGAAAACTGCTACATTGCCTCAAAAACCTAAACATTCCTAATTTTGCTTGAACCATTTTGATTTAGCTAATAATTCACTTAATTACATGGGAAATGTTCATGTTTCAAAATGTATATGCCTGTAGGTGTTCAGAAACATCCGGTCCACAATAAACCCGCAATAAACAATAAACATGCCTGGAAGGTTTGATATCTGACTGAGAAAATTAGGACATAAGTATTTGTTTTTAAAGCATGACATCTTTTCTTTCTTTAGCATACAAAGTAGCTTCTAGCACAACAACCAAATACAATTAAAATTTAATTGTATTTATGCAAATACTCGGTAAGGATTTGTGTTAAACCCTGAACGGCGCTCTTTGTCTCTGCATTTTATTTTACACCCGCTATCTCACTCACAGACAAGAAGCAATGTCATAAAAGACTGCTTTCTTAGAAACTATTTTATTGAAGCAGTGTGGCAGGCTCCTGTTTTTTGGCTGTGATGTTATTCATCGTATGCAGGGAAGCGTCCTTTGGCTTACAGCAGCCGTGATAATTTTTCAGGCTGATGGGGCCCAGTGCACCTACAGCAGCAGGCTGCATTTATGTGCTTTCACTCAGATCCACACTTGACCTTCCGCAACAAGCGCAGTGACAAAAAAAAAAAAAAAAATCCTTTCATGTTATCTCACGGATAAGTTTATGAGATCAAGTGCTTTTAAAATGTGACCCCTCAGGAAACAGTTTAAGACTTTTAAACCCTTTAAGGGGCTATTTCAAATCAAAAATGCTAATTTCTTAATGATGCCGTGCTTTCAGTTGAACTTTTTCTCACGATGCTCCTTAATATTCGAAATGAGCAAACAGGGAATGAAAATGAACCATATGACCTCTGGATAGTTGCTCGTTGCATAGAGAGATAATTATACACTTGGGATGATAATCAGTATCTCTGAGGGAAAACATGAAGTGAGCTGAACCTATGAGACTGCATTACAGCACTACTTCAGCAGCTCATATTGGAAAGTAAAGTTCTTTCAATGACACCTAAAGTCATGATTAATGATATTTTAAAACAAGGCGATGAACCAAACATTGTGAGATATGGAGTGAGTCGCTAATTAAAAATAAAACACTGAATAAGTGGATTTACCATGGAGGTTTCTATAGAAGCAGTACAACAGCAAATCTGATGATAGATCACCGATCACTTCTGAGTGAGCTAAGAGGGTTTTGTGTCTGAGAAGGAAAAACGTAGTTTAGCATGCGGTTTTAACGGTGTCATCTTTGAGCATTTGAGCCTCACTGGTGGTCCCGCTGTTACTATTTATATCTTATTGCTGCTCACTTACTGTTGGAGTATTGCACTTATCCACTTTTGCTTTATTTGTTTTTGCGTCTATACCGTGAGGATTGCACTGATTTGCTTTCCCACCACAGAAAACCACCACAGCCTCTTTTCCCAGTTAAAGGACCAGGATGCTGACGGTGAGGTTGGCTTCACGCCCGTGCTTCTGTGTAGGAAACAACTGAGCAGCTGAGTTTGCTGCTTTGTTACGTCTTACTCATCTCACACTCATCTTACTCTCTTCCTTCCCACTAACACGTGTATGCCATCCTGGCTGTACGGTTTTTCATTTCCTTAGTTTTTTTTGGGAGGCTCAGCTCAGTCCTGCGTACCAATCATCACATGATCTCGTCAGACGTTTTTGATCGCAAATGTCTTGTCTAGGGGTGAGTGTTGGCAAGGACCTCGCAATACGATATGTATCATGATACTTGGGTCGTGATGTAATATTATCGTGATATCATGATATATTGCTGGGTATGACTGGGTATATTCTACCCAGTTAATATCAAAATTAAAAGTAGTAATGAAAAATCAAGTTGCTGTATATGTTCATCAGATAATATTGATCATTCAGAGGACAAATTGAGTCAAAACTATTTGCTTCAAAACAACCTATTTATTGTTTATTATTAAGTAACCATTTAAGTAACCATTACAACATACTGACAGCATTGTAACCACCTAAAAAGCATTGTAACGATTTCCTAAAAAATCGATATTAGGAGCTGAAAAATCGATATTATATTGGGCGGCCAAAAATCGCGATATATTGCCAAATCGATTTTTTTTCACACCCCTAGTCTTGTCAGACTTTTTTTTGTTGTTTTTAGTTCATACTCTACATGGTTCGCAGCCATCTTGTTCTGCATACAACTACGCATCCATCTACTTAGCCTCTAACAACTTGTGTGTAAACAAAGCACTGCTTCAGTAATCAGTTGGTATCTGCTCCAAGGTCCAAGGGGATGGAAACTCTCAAAGATTTGAATCAAGGCAACTGGACATCTTTTTCTTTGCTCTTGGAATCGTTTCACTTTCCGTCCATTCTGGGTGTAAATAACAACCATCCATCCATCCATCCGTCATCTCCCGCTTGGTCCAGAGTCGGGTCGCGGGGGCAGCAGCTGCAGCAGAGAAGCTCAGACCTCCCTCGCCCCGGCCGCTTCCCCGAGGCGCATCTCAGGCCAGCCGAGAGATGTAATCTCTCCAGCGTGTCCTGGGTCTGCCCTGTGGTCTTCTCCCAGCTGGACATGCCCGAAACACCTCTCCAGGGAGGCGTCTGGGGGGCACCCTAACCAGATGTCGGAACCACCTCAACAGGCTCCTCTCGATGTGAAGAAGGGATGTGAATAATAACTAAGTGTAGTATGTTGTTTTGTTCATCTGAGGTTGTATTTACCAAATTATAAGACCCGATAAGGGCCAAATGATTGCATTTGTTTGTTAAAATCCACAATCTGGAACTGAAAGAATGTGCTTTGGTTTTTGCATGGCTGTATAAAGGTGTGTGAGTAAGAAAATAACAGTGGAAAAAGTAATGTTTTCAATATGTTGCCTTTATTGTGTGCATATGTCGCAGAGAGTTTCATGCAACTGGTATAAAATATCTGCAGTGGCTCAAAGCCTGATCAGCATGCACACAGCAACACACACAAGTGGGCCATCATTCAAATGTTAAAAAGCCATAAACCTGCATAATACAAAACTGCCAGAAAGGAGAAGAGGTCCACAGTTAAAATGTCTGAGGTGGAGAGCAGCATAGATCTATGCTCGTCACTGACAGAAAACGTACCTCTTCAGCTGCCCCATAACCTTTATATCCTGAAACCTACTGACTTGTCTTTTATTTTAGTTTTAATTTGTTTGTCTTAATGCTGTTAAATAAAGTGGTGAATCTCCAACAAATAATCAATTTGGAAACATTTTTTACCGTAGTTTACCATTTACTTTGAGCCAGTGGTTACTGGACTTTGACTCTAATCATGGTTAGATGAGGTTCTTTAATGGCTACTCTGGGGATTTAAAGGTAGGGTAAGCAATTCTACCCAGTTTCAGGGCAGCTCTATCTAGAAATCCCTTACCCTGCCTTTAAAGGATATTTATAATCTAATAATCATCTGTTCATTATATATCCTTCCTTTAATCCAAACGGTCTTTTAATGCCAACATTTGATAGCATTTAATCTTTTTAAAGCATTTGTTTGTTGTTTACTGTTTCCCCATTGTGTCTCTCTTCTCCACTAGGACAGCTTCTTGGTCTTGCGGTCAGAAAAGAACGTAACGCTGAACGCCAGAAACAGCCGAGGCCAGCTAACTAGCCAGCTTACAGTGGGTGAGTTTCCAGGACTTATGACTGTATGCATTGTGCTTTGAAAAAATCAGGTTTTTCTGGCATGTGACATAGAGGTAGTTTGTGAAGTTTAACCATCAGTCACTCCAAATTATCAATGTTACCCACATGATTAATGACCACTGGAGAGCAAGCGGCCTGCTTATGAAGAATAACAGCTACTGATCCTAGCCAGCACAGGTAGAGGGTTGATGCTGATCGGATGAGACTGGTGATGTGACACTTTTTGGTCTTGCCTGACCTGAGAAAACCGGAGCTTGAATTTGTGAAATAAATAAATAAATAAAATGAAAAGAGATGAAACTTGGCAGAATAATTATATTCCCAGGTCATCACAGCTCGGGGATTAATAGAAAAAAGAAGACAGAAATAAAAAAGAAAGACTTAGAAGGAAGAAGTACATGTGATTGCTCATGTGATTTGGAAGTGTTTTAGTTTTCATTTCATTCACATTTACAAAAAAACGCCCCAACAGACAGAGACAGACATGAGCAAGTCCAGAGAACAGGAATTAATATTTGCCATGAATGGAACAGAATACTGATTTATGTCCATTTTTTATTATTTTTTGTAAAATCCTATCCTTCTTTGGTAGCTCACTTTGATTTGCTGAGCGTAGTCTCACATGCTGAAACACACATAACCCAACCCCAGTTTTCGGCAGTACTTGTTCATAAAACTTTTGTTCTAATACTTATTACTCATCAAAATTACATACGCGGGTGAGTTAGTCAGAGTTATGGAAAATATTTCCCTCGCACCTTAACTTCCAGTACTTTGGTGCGCTCTGCAGTGTTTTCATGCTGCAGCCAGCAGCTCCTAAGCGTGTTTCTCCCGCTGCAGGACCTGAAGCCGTGGAGGCCCAGTGTCAGAGGCTGGAGGTGCGGAGTACGGATGGAGGCAGACTGCTGTTCGCTGCAGATGAAGAGGAAGTAACAATGACAACAGAAAGGTTCACAGTCACAGGTAAGCTGTGCTGCAGTCTGCACTGATCACCAGAAAGATATATTGATGTTTTACTTATGTTTCTCAGCCGTTTAGCTCCATCGCTACTTAAGCTGGTTTGTTTTTTTGGTTAATAGAAAGATTAAACTTGACCAGAATTTTAAAAAAAAAGACACTTTGTGTAAGTAATAATGTGAGCCTAAAGTATAAGAGGCATTAGTGAATTAGTTTTTGGTTTTTTTGTGAATTATAAGAGTGTGTTTAATTCACAGGGTTGGAAGGTGCTGTGTTTGGACACTCTGTGGAGACTCCACTGATCCAGGCAAGGACGTCTGAGGACCTGAAGTAAGTTCATATTCTGTTACTTAATTGAAAACCATTAAAGCTTAATGTCACATGTGCATATCCTGTTAAATTAAAATCTTTAAAAATCATTGATAGATGCACTGTGGCATTTTAAAGTCCACGACTATTCTTTAGGAAAAAAAAAAAAAACATGTGGCAGGATCCATTATTCACCAGTATCATTATCTCAAGCATCATATTGCAGACTCGAACTACCACTACTTACTTTTACTGCTAGGTTTGACTATATTAATTTCACAGCCTCGGGGTGAGCTAATTTATTAGTTTCCTCTACAGCAGTCAAGAATTGATTAAAGCACTGAGCAAGCATGGAGAAAGTGGGTTAGGTTGAGTGTATTCTACTCTTCCACACCCTTGTGCATGTAATCCCCACTGAACTCTGCTCGAGGCTCCGAGCCCCTCGTTGGTCCATTAACAAGCTATAAGGAGTGTAGTTTGTTGTCCACCTTACTGGTCCTGAGAGGAGAGCCGGGATCAAAGTTGGCAGAGAAAAGCAGTGTTCTGGCAGCTAATTCCTCCAGAGTGAGAGGAATACTGATGATTTCACTTTCAAGCAACCACTCTATCACGCACCAACGTGCACACACACATGCTCACAGGACTTTCAGCTCAGCTCAGGGGTGACCAGCTGCAATTTGCTCGAAATCTTAACACGAGGCAATAAAACAGGAGACGGCCAAGACGAGAAAAAGTCAGCGTGCTGTTCGCAGGATTTTCCATGCGAAGTCATACGAGGTCAAATATATTTAATTTACACCTTTTTTTTTATTGTTTGTGTCCAGTGAAAAAAAAACATTGAATTAAAAAAGAAGCATATCTTCTTACTGTTTGAGAATGACTGGCTGCTTCCACTGATGAATGACTGAGATTATTCCACACAAGCAGCTCTGCAAACTGTAATGTCATGACCAAATAAATACGCTTTTTATCGAAGCCTAATCTTCTTTCTAAATATCAAATGAAAGCTAATTTTAGGAATCATACAGAAAAAGAAAAAAAAAAAACAGAATAGGACAAACTGAATTGACCTTTTGGTAAGCACCGCCCCCTTCCTAGTTACTGTTGCTAGGTTGGACAAACTTGCTGCTCCTGCGTTAAGGACTGTGTTAATTCGCTATTTTTCCGATGTGTATCATTAGTGTTAATATAATACTATAATAACGCCATGGTGGAATATTGCTGCTGGGGACCTGCAACAGTGAGTCGAGGTGTCCAGAACGTTTATACACGTTGATACACATCGGAAAAATAGCGAATTAACACATTCCTTAACGCAGGAGCAGCAAGTTTGTCCGACCTAGCAACAGTAACTAGGAAGGGGGCGGTGCTTACCGACAGGTCAATTATGTGGAATATTACTGACATGAATTTAAGTCAATTTTTATTTTCGTAATTCTTGGATGCTGAGTGGTTGTACGTGAGTATTTTAACTAAAGGTGCAAAACATTATTGTTGTGGAATCTCACTTCTGCACTAAATCACCTTAGCAGAAGTACAACTTGAACCCCAACATGCAAAGAACCCCCATGACAAAGCCGAGGTATTCACATTTATTTACTTTTGTTTGTCAAAGTGATATGACTTTTTTTTTCTGCTCAAGTTAGGTGGGCTCCTCAAAATTACATTAACTCAGATTATCACATAAAAATAAAGGTGACCTTTTTCCACACTAACAACCGCTGGCCTCCCTCACCATGTTCTTTATGATACTGTTAAATTTATTAATTATAAGGTTTATTGATTTAAGTTCTTTCTGCAGATTTTTCTGTGTCTGTCTGCACCGTTAAAAAAAAAAAGCAATCTCCCCCACCTTCGTGAAAGACTGGGGTTCATTAAAAAGCAAACACCTGGCAGAGCACACCTGATAACCAGTGAAGCTGAGATAAAGAAGTTCGGTTGAGGCAGTATTGGTTTATAGAATAAAAAATACTCAGTCTTTTGGTCTTAAAACGTTCAGTGGTCTCCAGAACAGCTCACTGAAATGTAGAGATGAACGGTACACTGAATCCAGACGCATATTCCAAAAATGATGCGACACTGTAAATGTAAATAAAAGCAGAATGCCATAATTTGTAAGTTTTATAAACCCATATATTGTTCACAATAGAGCATAGAAAACAGATCAAATGTTGCAAAGTCCTCTTAGGAAGAAAAATAAGGCAGTTTTGAAATAGATGGCATCAACACATCGCATTAAAGCATTCCCTCCTCTTTTAACATCACACCATTCTTTTCTGATATAAACATTTGAACCTCTCAACAGTCCTAGGTCCTGTCATATCTTTCATTCAAAGATGCACTAAACATTTTCAGTCAGTGAAAGTTCTAGGGAGGCCAGTTCAGCACCTGGACTCTTCTAGTAGGAAATCATTTTTTTGTAATGGATCCACGACGCAGTTTCACATTGTCTTGCTCACAGACGCAAGGCCTTTCCTGAAAAGGATGTCTGGTTTGAAGCACATATTGGTTTAAACCCTGTTTTAACCTTCCAGCAGTAACGTTTCCTCTCCAGATGCTCCAGCTGCCCATTCTGTTTTCACTAATGCACCTCCATACCATCAGAGATGCAGGCTTTTGAACTGATAACAGGCCGGATGGTCACAACTTTTTAGTCCAGAGGATGCGGTATCCATGGTTTCCAAAAAGTATTTCAAATTCGATTTGTCTGACCACAGGACATTTTTCTTCTTTGCCCGAGTCCATTTTAAATACATTATTATCTTTCCCCCATGTTTCATTTCCCACCATTTCATTTCGGGAAGGATGGTTATTTTCCGCGTCTTATCTTCATAAATTTAAGGCTGTTGTGTCACACCATCTGAATAAGAATATTCTCTTGTTAAAAACGAGCTTTAGCGTGAAGGGCTAGTTTGACATCAGCGTGCCTACTGAGCAGACAGGAATATGACAGCCCTTGCACCATTGTTCACTATGGCTTCGATGACGGGCTTATGTTAGATCTTTGTCTGTCACTCACAGACGTACATAAATATACTTACTAGTTTTTCACTCCTATGGTGTTTCGTGGTGCATGTCAAAATTTTACTCCTTCAAAATATCATATAAAAATGTGACCAAGTTGTTATATTTTGGAGCCCTGATTTGACTACTGCATTATGTTACACTGAGGTGTCAGTCAGGGCTCCCTCAGCCACCTTTATTTGGTTAAAATCCCTGAAGCTAGCCTCATTATCAAGTCTAAAAAGCCTTTCTCCATTGGCTCTGGCTTAGATTTTGATTTTAAATTTTTACTGCTCACCTTCAAAGCCTTAAACAAGCTTAATTCTCAAGCTGATTAACCTGGTAAATGTCCGCCTGACCATTGAGCTCCACAGATAATGTCTTGCCATTTATTCCTAATTCACCGTTTGTGATGAAGACACTGACTCCTTCTATTTTACGGGACCTTTCTTTCACTAAATCCAGGCCCACTGAGACTCCAGCCTTCTAATCCCTCCTTAAAACATTCCTCCGACAAGCTTTTGGCTCTGTCTGATATATTTATTAGAGATTTTTTATTAATGTAGGCTTGTGAACTGTGTCAAAACAAAAGGTTAAGGGTAAAGAAGACTGCAGTGATGTTGCAACCAAAAAGCACATCATCTGAAAACATCAGGGGCATGGAGGGACCGAAGACCAGTGAATTAATTGTACTGATGAATTGATAACCTGTTTATTGGGTCATGCAGCCTTAAATAGGGATGATCAGGAGGGAGACACTGATGTACAAACGGAGCACGGCCAATTTAGAGATTAAAGCAGTTTATGAACCAACTATCAACCTGTGTTCTCTTGCTAGACTTGCATTAGTTAGAACGCCCTTGTGCAAATTCTTTTTTGATATTTTTTTTTACAGCACCCACAATTATTTATTTATTCTTTTTTTTTTTTTTTTTTTTGTTCAGTTTAACTGGAGCTGTCATCAGGTGAGATCAGGGAAACCCCAGACTCAGTAAACTCAGTTTACAACCAGTTGAACCCAACAGGCATGATGTGTTTGCACTTTTAGGTGCAGCTGGACTACAGTTAGCATAAATTAGAATATATCAGCAACACTGAAAAGAAGCAAAGTCAGACAAAAATCTCCATTATACTTTAGAGTGAAATCATCTGTTGTAAGTGTAGCCCCCCCCCTTCCAGAAACATGTGTACTCTTGGCCTGAGGAATGCATCATTTGCACAAATTGTCACGGCACATCCTTCCTTTATAAATACCAGCTTGTGTGCATGATTTTTGTTAATACTACATGTTGTTTACACAAATTTGGCCCAGGGTTAACACTGGCAACAAGTTCAGTCAGGCACCTAGCAGAAAGCAAAAACCATTTAACAAGTTGGATCAAAACACTGAGGGAACAACGCATGCATATATCATCTTACACATATATAATGAGAAGATCTGACCCTGGAAGCATAGATAAGTAGGAATAATCATTTCTAAGTGTTGGGTAATCAGGGCAGCCGAAGCAGACAAGCAGCAAGTGAGCATGCAGCAGGAGAAGGTGCATCAGGTGCAAGAGAACAGAGTGGGGAGAGTAAGAACAAAAGGCACGACATGGATGAAATTAGAAAATGAAAAGAAAGTGTAACTCAGGCAGCGGTCCTTCATGTCAGAGTAAACATCCGCCTGACCCAGGTTATTCTATCACTTCTATCACTGCAGCATTGTTAAGAAGAGACACATACAGATGATATTTTATCATCAGATATGGATACACCTTTTCTTTTTTTTCTGGCACTAGTGGCCTTTATTGACAGTGAACACAGAGAAAACAGGGAAGACATGCAGCAAGGGGGTTGCAGGGGCCAGGAGCCGAAACCCGCGACCGCTTCGTCGAGGACTATGGCCTCTGTATATGGACTGCCTGACCTAACCACTGCACCACTGGGTGGCCCATTAGATTCGTTTTACAGCAGGGTTTTTGTTTGAATTTCCTCACCTCAGTTTCCTTTTTTTTTTATGCTATAATAGAATAGATCCCCAAATGTAGCCCTGGTTACCGCCTTCATTTATCTGTAAAAGTCAGATTTGTGGCCCTTCTCACATGTCTCTGGGTTTGACTTACAAGGTGATTGTTGAACCATTTAAGTTGACTGAATAAAGTTAATAATCTAATAACTGAGATCATTTTTTGTTTCACTCTAACGCTGGAAGCCAAAGATACTCCCATCTGTAAATTTAATTTAGATCATTTTAGAACGCTGACATTTATGAGCTAATAAAGACGGCGAGAAGGACAGATTGGTTGGGAGCATGCAGCCTTCCAAATTTTAGGTATGGAAATGGACACCAGTCAAAAGTTTATAAATATGAGTAATATAGTCAGCTTTAATATCAGCTGCCACTTTTAAAGATAAGAATCTCTATTGTGTGGACCGGTGAACTTTTTATGGCCATATCTTTCAGAGTTTATGACCAAGTGAAAAAATGTTTTAATTCAGATCCATCCAGAAAGTTGCAGCGGTGGCAGAGCCTGGTACAGATATTTTTAGATTTAAACTATGTGTAGATGTAGCATTTTTCAAACTTACCATAGCAGCTTAGTGCCTGAACCAAGCAAAATATGTTGAGGAAAGCTGGACTCTTTAGTTAACTGCCCGCTCAGCTCCATGATAAAAGCTGCTTGCAGCCAGAAGTGGTAGGCCTAAATATGAAAATATGTCTGTCAATTACATAATCACATAATTATGTGTCTGTCTGAAGGATGGTGGCCTGATTCCTAATGCAGTTGTCCCAAATCCATCAAAACAGGCAAGGAAGTAGCGTGATAAATGCTCCTGGTGCAGCTCATTTACAGTGAGGAATCTTTCTGATACGTCTTTCTTGTAGTCTGGTTACACTTTGGGGAGATTTTATTCTTTTGACAACTTTGGAGAAAAGATAAAGATGCACATATGACAAAAAGAGCCCTTCAATCGTACCAAGAAAAAACTTTTGTCTGTTTTTGTGAAGGATTTCTATTGCCACTTGAGATTACATCTGAATCCATTGAGGGGCTGCTCTAATTTTTAGCAGCAAAGGCAAACCACACAGAATTTAAAGAGCACTCTGGTTCCATACAGCGCAGGCATCCCTGGGAGCATTCCCAGGCCCTTTATTACACCGCTGGAAAATACCTTTTAGTTTTACTTTCAGACTAACACAAAGCTGCTCGGGCTTTCTGCCTCAAAACATCCCTACCAGACATAACAATCGGCCCTCTACATTTATAAGTTCTATATATTCACATTTATTATGTTTATTATGGTTCAATTAAGGTCAGCAGAGATTTTTCACACATGTATGAAACTATTTCCAATTATACTATTATCTTTTGAGTAGAGATGTTCCTTTGATACCTTTTCTTTTAAATTATTTTCAGTACTGACTCAGTACCTGGGTTTTAGGCATTGCAAATACTGAGACTGTTATTCATTCATTTTTTTTATTAAAACTTCTCCTTTTCCTTACGGGTGTTCCCTTGAGGTGTCACCATAGTGAATCATCTACCTCCATCTAACTCTTCTCTCACACCAACTAATTTCATGTCCTCTTTCACCACATCCATAAATCTCCTCTTTGGTCTTCCTCTAGACTCCTGCCTGGCAGTTCCAACCTCATCATCCTTCTACTGATATATTCACTGTCCCTCCTCCGTACATGTCCAAACCATCTCGGTCAGGTCTCTGACTTTCTCTCCAAAACATCGAACATATTCTGTCCCTCTGATGGACTCATGCCTGATCCTATCCATCCTATCACTCCCAAAGAGAACCTCAACATTTTAATCTCTGCTACCTCTAGCTCTGCCTCCTGTCTTTTCCTCAGTACCACCGTCTCTAAACCATACATCAGAGGTCTCTCCACTGTCTTGTACAAATTAAACAAAACATGTCCTCACCAGTCTAACATACTTCTCTGCTACTCCAGACTTCCTCATACAATACCACAGCTCCTCCCTTGGAACCCTGTCATCTGCTTTCTCAAGGTCTACAAGGTCTATATCTTTAGGTCCAACTGTCTTTCCACTCTTCATCCTCTTCAATCTCCTCCTCACTTCAGCCTTACTAACCTTTGCTTCCTCCTGGTCCAAAACAGTCACCTCTTCCACTCTTCATTCCCTTTCAGTTTCCTCATTCATCAACTCTTCAAAGTACTCTTTTCATCTTCCCATCACACTTCTGGCACCTGTCAATACATTTCCATCTCTATCCTTAATCAGCCTAGTCTGCTCAATGTCCTTCCCATCTCTGTCTCTCTGCTTTGCCAACCTGCATAAGTCAGTCTCTCTCTCCTCCTTCCTGTCCAGTAAACAAAACCTTCACCTTACGCATCTGCGGGCCTGCCCGGTGGTGCAGTGGTTCGGGCAGGTGACCCACATACAGAGGCTACAGCGCCGATGGCAGTCGTTTTTAACCCAGGCCGGTATGGGGTTCATGGGTGTTGTGATTGGCATGGCTGCTTTGGTTTAGGTTTTACGTCAGATGCCCTTCCTGGATAAAACCCTCCACATTTATCTGAGCTTGGGACAGGCTTGAAACCCCCCTGAGACTGCATTCATTATTTTTCTTATTAAAACAATTAATCTTTTTAACTTAACATCAAATAACTAATATCGGTTCAATAAAGACATACAGTAATTGAACTTAAAGTGCATCCACAAATATGGAAAATAAAAAGGCATATATATATGTTGGCATTTCAACACATTTGAAGTTCCAAATTTCTGATTATCTGTGCTTCTTTTAGTTGACATTAAACATGAACAGTCAGTCTCACACTGTTTGGAGAGAGCCGATTCAGAGATCTAGTCCTTAACTGGGAAACTGTTCTGGTGCTCCTCAGTTACACCAACATTTTGAGCGACTGACAGGAGCTGGCCATTTAGGACGATGAATTCTGAAGTTTTGTCTGCCGTTTCTCTGGGCTCTGCCTTTCTCTGGGGAATTTCTCTAAGTTCTGAAAAGCAAAGTGCAGAGTTTGCTGCTGTAGATGTCTCTCTTTCTCTTTGACTGGGGGACTTCTGAAGGTCTTTTTCATGTAATGGCCGGTAAAATACTTAATAAGGTTTGCTTGTGGTATCATAAGGAGCACTGGTGCTACCTCTGGAAACCCTAGAAAGGTTTGGAGGGGATCATTTTATGAAAAATGGTGGAAAACGTCCTTGTGACTTCAGAAAGTAATTTGGGTTGAAATGCCCATCCCTTCTACAAGCTCTCTTTAGTTGTCACTACCACCACTTTGGAAAAACCTTCAGGCTTTCAGTCATCCATGTCAAGGTAATCAAAAAAGCTGAAAAGGAAGGCAACTGCACTTCTTTTCTTGGTTCTTGAAGATGTTTCACCTCTCATCTGAGGCCTCATTCAGCTGAAGAAGAGAGGTGAAAGGTCTTCAAGAGCCAAAAAGAAAACCTTTTTTAGAAAGACTGAGATATTGTGTAGCAAGTGTTTTTCACTTTGCTATGAATGAGCAGCAAACATTTCTTTCTCATTTTGATGGCGTAATGGAACAGAGAGAAAGTATGTATTTTACAGAACTTTGCATAACGATTGAGAGGAAATTGATTGTTCAGGCTCTGTTAGCAGTGCTTGTTCATGTTCATAATCACTTGTGCTCATCTGTCAATAGATATAATCAGCAGAAATGTAATTGGCAGTAAACCGTCTGATCTGTGTCAGATTTTTTTTTTTTGAAAGAACTCTTTAAATGGTTGGAGTCATTTTATGTAATCTCTTTCATTTTTTTGTGGAGCTTTTCCCCTCTGGAAATTGAAAAACAATAAGAAAAGTTACAGTCTCTCATGCAATAATACTATTAAATGCACATGAGGAGACAGGTAATGATGTGTCTGAGATATAAAATTTGTGGAGTTGATAGTGATGCTCACCATTGATGACGGGCTCAGGAGATAGATATATTTCTTTTCTTACTTTTACCCTGAATGCCATTTTGTGTTTGATGAGGCTTTATGTGTCTTAAAATTGTTTAATTGTGTGTGAGTCCTATTTTTCAACTGCCTGAAATATGATTTCTGCCTGAAGGTTAATTAAGTTGAAGAGGATTTCATGTTATTATACTGCAAAAACAGAAGCTAATTATGTCTTATTTCTGCATTGGTTGTCCACTATCATTTTAGATTTAACCTTTAAGAAGTGGGACTTTCTCAGTACAAGTCCATTGTCAAGAAGTGTGCATCATTAACTCTTGTTGTCCAAGCAGTAATGAACAATGACTGACAAGCCAGATGCTTCGAATATTCTAGCTTACTTCATGTCTGACAGTTATTCAGGCTGGAGTGAACTCAGTGCATCGTTGCTAGAGAGAAAAACAAAACCAAACCAAGCTCGTCTCAACCAAATGATGAATGTAGTGAATGTTAAGTATGATTTCAGACCACCTGGCAGTCATGCACCGCTTTTGCTGTTTGTCAACCGGCAAGAGAGAAAAGAAGAAAAAGTCAGCAAAGATGAGGAAAATAAAAGAAACTAAAGTGACAAGTTAAACAGTGGAGGAGCTAAGATATTGTGGACAGCAACCCATCAACGAGTCAAACCCCCACCCCCCCCTCCATCCAGAAGTTTTTTAGGGCTGCTCTGGGTACTTATTCTACCTCAGGTACATGTTTTGGCCCCGTAGCGGTTCCTGAATGCTTTTTTGTGGGGTCATTCCTGCTCATGGAGACAGGCATCAACAATCTGGCCTGAAAAACTAACCCAGTACCCCCACTAGTGGAAATGCAGCTTATGGTTTGGACTGGGTTGGTTGGGTGAGGGGGGTGTTGGAGTGATGTGAGAGTACGGTAATTTGCACATGTCTACTTCGTATATCGGTACAGACAAGCATTACTGAACATATTTGTATCATGTCATCATCATAATATGCACACATTGTTTGATAATATAAAGAAGCCTCATATTTTCCTTGCATTAATGGTGGTTGGGGATCCCTCTTCTTGGTGATATTTGTGAAATAAATGTATATGCACTTTGGTATCAACCATGGTCATCAGCACATTTTGCCTATACAGCTTTTCCCTCAGCAGCACTGTGATACTGACCTTTCTGCTGAAGTAAAGGTCAGCTTGAAAGCAGGTTGGTCAGGTTTTTCAGATAATAGGAGAGTCTCTCATAAACAGGCTTTCTGAGTTCAAAATACCCTGTAAGTCATCTCTTATGAGGGCTTTACTTATCAGAAATTTTGTGGATGGAGCCAGGAGCCTTGGAATATTCTGAATATAATAAGTCCTGTGGTGTGGAGGAGAATGAAGCTTTCTTTCAGGTAACCGATGGCCCCATAAGTCAGCCTAATGATCTGAAAGTTATTTGGCTCTCTAACATTTCAAAACAAAATAGCCATGTCATCTTCTTCTGCAAAGGCTCCCAATGGAAAAATAAGGCCATCGACTGCTTACTTCAACAAACCAATACTTAATATTTGCTGAGCTGCAGTGGCTGAAAATATGTGTTGCTGTATTTTTTTTCCAAATACACACATAGGCCTTTATTTACTTCACCTGCTTAGGCTATCAGGGTTTTATTGGAGGCAGGTCTTTATTTCTAATGCTCAGTGTTATCTCTATGACATGTCACATTTTTTAAAAGTCTTTATTCTAATACATTAGAACAAAATCTGAACTCAGTGTCCAGTTAATCTCTGAAATTTGCCTCAAGTATATTTAAATTTTTAATTTTCATGGTGGATTGCAGAAAGCCTGCATTATGTTCTGGGTTGCAAGATAAACAAAATCATCAACAGGCTGACAAATTACCAACTTGACAGTCAAACTGATTACATTTTAAACAAATGGAAGCTTTGAAGTTGCATTAAGCCAGTCAATTAAAATGATAGAAGTTGTGTATACAACACATTCATGAGTCATTTGTGATTCATTTCACAACATTTTTCTCAAATTTGAATACTCACCAGGCAGAACAACTTTCTGAACGTGTTTCGGTTTTTGTGTTTTTAGTTTAATTCTGTTCTGGCTTGTCAATGCGCATATTCTATAAAACATCCAAGGATATAGAAAAGTACAACATAAACCACAACTATAGAGCCAACGTGTAATTAGGCACTTTTGTGACATAATGGCTCCAGCCTCCTATGATGGATGGATGGATGGATGGGTGATGGATGGATGGATGGATGGATGGATGGATGAATGATGGATGGATGTTGGATGGGTGATGGATGGATGGATGGATGGATGATTGATGGATGCTGGATATGATGGATGGATGGATGGATGGATGGATGGATGGATGGATGGATGGATGGATGATTTGATGGATGGATGGATGGATGATGGTGGATGGCTGGGATGGATGGCTGGATGATTTGGATGGATGGATGATGGATGGATGCTGGCTGGCTGGCTGATGGATGGATGGATCTGGATGGATGGATGGATGGATTGGCTAGATGGATGGATGGATGGATGGATCTGGATGGATGGATGGATGGATGGATGACAGATGGATGGATGGATTATAGATGGATGGATGGATGACAGATGTATGGATGGATGGATGGATGGATGGATGATGTTAGATGGATGGATCCCAGGAGCTACTTCTTTCAGTCTAACAGCTTGTAAAGTAACATATTTACGTAATTTTCATTGAATTATTTACAGTATTGTGCAGACCTCATTTTGTCTACTAGTGAAAAATTGATAAAACTGCATCTGTTGAGAGGAAAAGGCTCATGTCTTGGTCACACCATCTTACAATATTAACCCTTTTTTTAAAACTTGGTTAAATTGAATTAGTCAGCAGTGAATTTATCAATAGAAACACCACAGATTTGTGTGCTTATATTTAAAGAACACAAAGTGAAATCTTCCAACAGTGATGTTAAGCACTTGTACACGAGTGTTAGAGCTTTCATCCATCCATCCTTTACCATACCTGCTTATTCCTGCAGCTGCTTAGCCCATCCCAGCTGTCTTTGGGCAAAAGGTAGAGGGGTAATGTTTGAACGTAGTTTAAAATGTGCTAAACCTCCTCCATTTACCATGGGCAAGAAGCTTATACTGGACAAACACAACTGTAGGTCTATATCTTTAACATTTTATGAAAGATTAAATGTGATGAAACTAGATCTTTTAGTAGACCTCATTTAGTCTTTTTTGTACAAAAAGACTGTAGAAATAGTTCACATTAATCAGCATTGTCCGTCTTTCAAACCCAAGTGTGACACTTAGACGTTGTATCCCCATTTAACTGGGAAAAAGAGGGCAAGATCACCTAAAATTGATGTGGAAATCTCACTTGTCTCCTACCTTTTCTACACAACCTCCCATTGTCGAGGGAAGATCTCCCTCTGATGCCTGGTGTTGGAACTTTGGATTACATCCCACTCTTTGAGTCTGCAGAAAAACCCCTTAGACTAAAGCATAGATTTGATGCAGAACCATAAAACAAGCTTAAAGTGGATTGAAACTGTGTTATATTTAGCACAAGCGTGGAACACACTGGGGAGACAATGTGTGTTTCAGTTTCTTGCCCAATGACACTGAAAGAAGTTGGGGAATGAGCCAGCAACCAATGACCTGTTACTATAACAACTGTGGGAGAAGGGCATATAACCATAGTGGTCCAGGTTTATCTGTGTCTTTATCTGTATATCTGTACCAGGTTTATGTACCTGTTCATCTGTACCAGTGTTGTATCTGTGTCTTTATCTGTATCTTTATCTTATATAACCTATCTGTATAAAACAGATAAACCTGTACTACTGGTGAACATCTCTGAGAAGACTTACCTCTCCCACCTTAACGCTGCTGACATCTGGCTCTACATTTAGGCAGGATACGTAATAACACTGTTGCTTTCTACAGTGTTCATTGGCATTTTCTACTTTAATCTTGTTTGGTTCAGATAAACCAAACTTAAGCCTTGTTTACACCTGGTTAAAAAATCTGTCCAGAGTGATCCAATCACAAGTGGAGAGCAAAGGACCCAATGGGATCCGATCACTCAAACAAGGTCCGGAGGTGGTCAGGGCCACATGTGGCCACATTCTTTTAGCAGTGCAAACACAATGCATCCTGGGCCATGTAAGTGATGTCCTCCTTCTGGATGTAAGGACGAGCTTGTTGGTGTAACGACTGTGTCATATTAAACACAACAACAAGCGGGAGCCATAAGAGCTGAAAACAGCGCACAACCACAACATCATGGACTCGTCTGCATTGTTTTGATTTGCCTACCTTAGTTCTTCCTATTTAAATTTTCGACATATCCTGTTTTCAGTAAATCAGTAAAATGAGCACTGTTGATTAGCCTTTGGTTCTTATGTCAGATGCCCATTCTGACACCACCACCCCTATTTATCTGGGCTTGGCTCAGGGACGTTGAGTGTTCTAGGGCAATGGGATGTTCAGGATTCTGCCCCAGGGACACAGTGGCACAGCTGGGGATCAACCTTCTGGTTGAGGGGGAGCCGACTCTACGCATTATACTGTAGCCGCATCCTTTACACAAGCAGAATAGGGGTGGAACGGTTACCGGTATTATGGTAATGCGCGGTGAAATTTTACGCAATACAATTACCGTTTATGTTTGACTTCATCTCATTATTGCTGTCGATTACCAGGATGTGTAATATCAGCCTCATTCAAGTCTCGCGAGCGACTAGCGACTGTGTCTCGCGTAATTACATAGCTTGTAACAACAGCATCGTAACGTAAGCATGGCGTAAAGTCAAAATCCGAGGTCTGGGCATATATTTTCTTTTTTTTTTTTTTTTAAGAGTGGAAAGAGACAACTGGTGGTGGACAATTATCCTGTCTGCAGAGCACTTGCTTACATTTTATTGTAATTTGTACAAGTACTGTTTCTTTATTTGCATTTATACTGATTTAAGGTTCAGCTGAAACTCCAAAGTTTATTTCATCTGAAGTTGAACTATAATTTTTGTTCCTGATAAATGTTTGCATATTTTGACTTACTATTATTATTAAAGTGTTCATTTAAACTTGCACCAGACAAATAAGCTTTGTTTATTTAAAATAAAATCTCCTTCTGTGCCAGTTGTTTGTCCTTTTAATGTGAAAGTTTCATTTTGATAAGATTTAGGCTTCTGATGTTTTAGTTTGACAAGAAAATCACAAGATTTTGTGAAATTATTTTAATGTATGTGTTTTTTGGACATTTTTACAGCAATGAAGAATACCACGATAATATCGTAAACCGTGATAATTTGGTCACTATAATCGAGATATTGAATTTTTCATATCGTAACATCCCTAAAGCAGAATAATCAAAATAAACCATTTAGGTCTCAAGACTGTCTAAATGAGTTCAAGTGAACTTTGTAACATAAAACTGTAGCGATAGACCTGACACTTATATGGAGCATACTGGGGTCAAAACAGAGAAATTAAAATGTGTCATCTCAGTCCTGACCAGTCAGCTTTAATTTTCAATCATTTTTCTTAATGGTGACCTCATTGATCGTCCAACATCAAAGTGAAATGTGATGTCATCGAACCGTGGGAGCCTCACATAACTCATAAGCATACATGATAATGAAAGAAGTCGAAGTGGGCTGTGAAACTTACGTTTCAAATCTAATCATTTAATGCTTTGTTCTGGACTGTGTCTGCAACAAGCACTCTTGGAAATTGAACACTTTGTCTTCTGGCGAAGTCTCCCCGCCTGTGTGTACGTTGAGGGGGGGGGGGTGATGATTCAAATGCTTTTAAATGGAGTGAAACTATAACACATGCATGAATCACATATCAGTAATTTCTTACAGCGCAGCTCGCTGCAGAGTGTTGTAAATGTGCCTTTTAATGACTCCTCCGTCCAAGCTATAGATCATCATTTTCTTGAGAAATTATTGAAACATGTGACTCACTGAGAGATTCTTTTGGCTCGCAAATAAAAGGAAAGGGTTTAGGAGAAGGGGGGGAGAAAAAAACAACAACAGAAGAAAAAAAAACGTGTGATGTTGCAGTGGGACATGCTCACTGTTGGAGAGCGAAGAAAACGAAATTTGTGTGTTAGATGACTAAAAAAAAATAAAAGAGAAAAAAGCAGCCGAGCTGACATCTATCGTCATTCTTACAGGTCCGGAACACAAACAGTCCCAGGTCAAAGGCGTATTTCACAGATCCTCTTCAGACTGCATCTTCTGACAGGCTTTTCAAATGCAGATGTAATTCATTTGCTTGTACCCCCCACCCCCCCCCCTCCATTCCACTCGAGCATAATCCGTAATGTGTGTCACTTTCAGAGGGTATGGAGATTTAAACGATTTCAATGCGGCTCCTTAAAGGCTTCCATTTAAAATTCATTGAAAACAGATTTGGGGGAAGATGTGGGGGGACAAAATCAATTTGAAACAGTTATGAGTTATGAAAACAAATTCCACATTGATTGGCTCTCACACTTATCTTTCTGTGTATAAACAAATAGTCCACGGGAGCGAAATGCAAATTGCTTTAGTCTCAGTGATGCTGAAGGTCAAAATCAAGTGTAACAATTACGAGCCCCTCAGGATGACCCCCCCCCCCCCCCCCCCCCCCCCCCCCCATGATGGTGTGGAATAATGAGAAGAGCAGCTCCAACAGGAACAGCAGCTTTAATTGTCCACAGGCAGGAAAATCATTATTAGCAAAGTTACACCAGAGCTCTGGGACTCAGAAGTGTAGATAAACCATCTTTTTTTTTTTTTTTTCACTCAAATGTAAGACTTTCTAACTTCATTTTTTAGACGCTTTGGTAGTTTGGCTTTCAAAAAAAACAGATATTATGACTGAACTCAGCAGGCCCTTGAAAAGAGTAAACACATACAAATGTATTAAGCATGAACTGGGATTACTTTTTTTTAATCAAATATAAACTATACAAATAAATAAGTGAGCTCATCTGCTGAATATCTCGGTGTTATTTTTTTTCCTGTCAGGCTGGAGTCTCCAACACGAGCCCTAACCATGGAGGCCCCCAGAGGCGTGGAAGTGAACGCTGCCAAGGGGACGCTGAGGATCGGCGGGAGGAAGGACCTGCTGCTGGAGTCCACAGAGGGAGAGGTGAGAAAGATTGCACGTTACTCTGGGACTGACAAGCTCCATGTTTGGGTATTTTTGTTTATATTTTCACCCTCATTCAATTTTTGAATTCCAGAGCTTCAGACTTAAACCATTTAGATGCATTTTGCGATGGTTTTTTTGAGACGATACTAAATTTTACTACCTGAGGGCACCAGTGCTCCTTCAAGTTAATACCTTTCTTTCTTTTTTTTTTTTTTTTTTACAACCAACATATAACTTATGAAACACCACAAGGGAGCAAGAATTTAGTGTGTATGCGTGTGCACCTGTTTCATGTGTGTATGAGAGAGGAAGAAGAGCTAAATCCTGTCATCATCACTGCAACACCAGGTGGGATCAATAGTCTGCAGGCTGTCATCTCCACCTTCCCCTCAGTAAGCACTCCACTGTTACTCTCACCTCACTCACTCCTTCAAACTGTTGGGTCATTTTCTCTGAAGGAACAGATCATTCAGACCACAGACCCAAATGCTGAGAGCAAGATGTGGAATCAGCAGGTGACTCGGTCTGACAAAAGAAAAGACATGTTACCCCTAAGCACTCACTGTATAGACAATCTAAAAATATATATTCTTTTATTTGCAGACAACGTGAAGCCAAGATTTTTTTTTTAAATATCTTTTTATCAACTTAATTTCATTTGTTGCTATACACCCAGTTTTTTGCATTTCAAGGCTGATTGTAAATTACTAGACGAAGCATCCGGTCACATGGCCCATAGATTTGTACGGAGAGCTTTTGAAGCCTCATTTTCTTTAGTGTCGTGTCGCAAAGAAGGCAAGAACCAGCGGCGCTGAGAAGCCGGCCAGTCATGCAGCTCCACATGGAGGGGCCCGTCTGGACGACTGACTGCAGGCCCCAGCATAATTCCCCTTGGAAGATTCCTGAAACGATTGTTCCTTCAGCATCTTGGCTCCTTCAGCCGCATGACAGCCATTAGCCTGCGCATCGGACCAGCTAGCACGGCGCTAGCCTCTGCGATGGGACGGGCTCTTAAAGAGAATAATTTCAGGACATGACCAATGCAGAATCATGCTGGGACCTGCAGTGAATCTGTTTCAGTGACAACATGAAATGACTGCTGCTGTTAGCATGGCTAAGCTAAGCTAAGCGTTGTCCTCAGATCTTTCCAGATCACATCAGTCTTTTAGTACAATTAACACAATACACAAGCACAAGAAAACGTATTCTCTTTATGACCACAATCGGTTTTTATTCGCAGTTCAGAAGTCAATATAATGCTTAGCCCTAAGTAGCTTAAATGATGACAGCAATGGCTAGCTGTCACAGCCAACGGCAGAGCCAGTGACTGGCTGTCACAATCAAAGATGTCACATGACATCTGGCAATCTGATTCACCAGCTTTATTCCTTAATATGATGTCGACAGAGCTGCAACCATATCCCAGTCTCCTTAAAAAGGTGACACACCAATTCCAAATTTTTTAAAAGATTTTTTGGCTCTTGGGGTCTTTACTTATCGTGGAGAGGGACAGGAAAGTGGGGTAAACAAACTAAACTAATTTATTTTTAGTCTTCAGCTCAGTGCTGTTGTATTTCACTTCACCAGTCACTACTTTGCATTTACTGGTTTCATCACAACCATCCTTTCAATTCCAGTCGCTAATACATCACTTGAGGACACCTCTGATTATCTGAATGACTTTCAGCATTTCTCTGATGTGTGTCCCCCCCTCCACAGATACTTCTAGACGCCAACAGCGTTCAGCTTGGAAAATTGCCGCTTGGCATTTACACACCATCTCCCAGTCAGGCCTTCCAGGAACAGGCGGTATATGAGGTGTGCGTTTGCCCCAGCGGCAAGATCTACCTGGCTCCTGCCGAGACCAGCTCCTCCTGCCAGACCATGAGCAGCATCTGTCTGTGGAGCTGACCTGGGGGCAGTGTCACCGTGAGCAAGGACACCCTGGATGTCTGGAATCTGAGATGGGACGGAGAGTGGAATTGCACGGGGGTGGGGACGCTAACATTTCACTGTCAGAGCTGTCGCATCACATCAGGACAGACGCCGTCTGCAGTAGATTAATGGAGGTCAGGACTCCGCTGACAGCGAGGACGAAAACAACAGCAGCTCTCTGAAATCAGGAATATTGTACAGAACAGTTTCCACTACTTTATTAGAGTCAGAGGACACAGCTTTTATTTTTCTACTCCAGGTTTATCGCAGGCATGAAGCGAGTGTTTTCGGTATGAATTAAGAAGTGGGAGAAGATCAAGCACAGGTGCCTTCAGCTTTAAATGTCACACTGACACAGTGTGTTTAATCAGTCATCAGCTGTAATGGCAGAAAGTCAAGTAAGCACAACACGAGACACTTTTTTTATTTGCTAAATAGATGTGTATCAGCTATGTTAGAGGCCGTTTGAAAATAAACATGTTCTTATGTGAGACATGTTGTACTTGAAGTTTCTGGAAGAAGACGACATGCTGATTTGAAGACTAAACCCAAGGTAACTATTCTCCTTTCTCTTAATACTGTAATTTAGTTTGATAAAACCCTCAGGAGAAAGTCAGTTGAGAGGTTTTCTTTTCTGGAGGGTTTCATTATAACCCTTTTTTTTTAACAAGCTATTAAACCAACCTGGTTTTAGTTTTTTTGTGTTGCTTAACCTCAAGGGTCGGAGCACATTTTTGTTCCATTTCATAATATGCCAAGAAATTACAGCTGCTTTTTTTTTTCTATCAATTAGCTCCAAAAGCGACGAAGGTCCTCTCATTTAATTGCCTGCGAGTAACTCATTTGTCTTCAAGCCCACATCCCGTATGAACTAGGCAGCGGCCCACTGTGGAGTCTGACATGAGAGGCTGGCTCACCTTGGCGCTCCTGCTGAGAGCAGGGCAGGCAGCCATGTTTCATCAGGCCTCCTGGAGAGAGACGCCTCATTTTTCTCCGCTTCCCCTTCCTCCATCACCTTTTGTGGGCTTCTGGCAAAGATGACCCCATGTGGTAAGAGCTTTGGATGGAATTCTAAACTGAGCCCTTGCATTAGCTTTAATGGGGAACTTCATACTCGAACCATTCGTACATGTTTGTCCTCTGGCCTGTAGTAGCTTTTTAGACCTGTACGTTGGTTTGGTTTGAATGGCCAGATTTTAAGACATTAACTGTAGGGATGCTCGCCTCATCTCGAATACAATGGAACTGCTACTCGACTTGTGCTCAAACAACCAAAAAGTAATCAAAAGAAAGTCTTTTTTTTCTGGATGTAGCTGGAACACAGACCAAGCAGGGGGTGATGTTGCCTGAGGTTAACCCAGGGCTCCTGTAGCCTGTGGTGACTGCAACACCTGCACACATACTCACAAACAGGCGGAAATCAATGTTGTTGTTGGCAAATATTTCTCCAAATACGGTTGGAGCTGTCTTTGATGCTGGGAATGGGACTTTTCGGGTGGTAGTATGCATCATTGACTTTGTTTGTTTGCTTTTTTTTTTTTTTACACAGCTAAAGGCTTTTTCCATTGTCTGAAAATTAGGGCTGGGCAACGATTAAAATTTTTAATCGCGATTTATCGCATGATTTCTCTGATTAATCACGATTAATCGCATTGTATATGGAAAATCAAATAAAAAATTCAAAAGTAGTGTAGAGGTGCCATAACATTTGTTGTCCAAACACTTTTAACATCAGCACTTGTCAGTAACACATATTTAGTGTAAATCTTATCTTAAAAAATGTCAAATAAAATTAAGCTTATTGCCACTGCCAGGGCATTAATGTCATCCTGTTTTTTTTATGAAAAATAAAAAAAGTCTACCAACAAAATCCTAACAATCTAGTGGCCACAATCATAACATTAAAACAGGTAATTTCTGAGGTAACAGCAGAAACTTTTATCAGGGAGTTCAACTTGGCAGTGGTTAAAAATAACCTTGTTTCTGTTCAAATCTACCGTCTGGGAGAACTTGTTTTTAATATTTATTTGTCTGGTTTACGTGACCCTGAAATGTCTTTAAGAGGCAGTTCCGGTAGCATGGCAGCGCTGGAATCACATACTATATTTGCAATATTGTGAAAATCTGAATGAAAACTCATCTCATATATAGATGAACCAAAGCGCTCACCAGCTCTGCGTCTGACATCAGTCATGCGTTAACGCGCAACAAAATAAATAACAGCGTTAATAAATTAATGAGTTAACTGTGATAATAACGCATTAACTTGCCCAGCCCTACTGAAAATTAATCAAGTAGAAAAGCGACCAATACACATAAGACCAAATATCAACTAATACTTATCTCTAAAGCTACTCTATGTAGCAATACCACATCTGACCAAATATTGATCTGCTGCGTTGATAAAAGAGCCACTGACAGTACTAATACTAATGAATGGAGACAGTTATGGTATTGCTACATAACTTTAACTACTTTAACTACTGGTTATGTTATTGTTAAACAATCTTGTGATGCAATACAGTCAATTGCAGGGCCACACAGAGACGAACAGCCATGGCTCACTCCTATGGACAATTAAGAATCACAATTAGCCTGACCTGACATACATGTTTTTGGACTGTATGAGGAAACCAGAGTACCTGGAGAAAACCCACGCAAACCTGGAGGGAGCGTGCGGACTCCATACAGAATGGTCCCAGTCGTGATTCAAACCGAGAGCTGTGAGGCTAACCGAGCCACTGCGCTGAGAAAGAAGATGACATGTGAGGTCACTCATAAGGCCTGTAGAATAACCATGTTGTGATTTCTAATCAGACATTGCTGCTGTTGTTTTTTTTTTTTCTCAGTGTTTTGAGCACCATGAGTTCCATCCAGGCTTCAGGTATATTAAAGGCTCTAAAGCAAACATCTCCAGAACGTTGCACTACAGGCCAAGGGGAAATATGTTGATCTGATGTGGTGGTGAATTTTTCTTGTCATGGTCCTGTAATGTATTTGTGTGCCTAAAAGATACACTTGTATTTAATCATCCTAAAGGCCAGTGTGACTACAACTGAAACATTAATAGACTGAAGCATTTTCACCCTATTTTCCAAGATTTCAATCTTTACTTTCAAATCAAATCTAAAAACTTTAATTCTATAAGACAATTTCATTTGTAATAATTGTAATGTCCTTAAGCTTTAGACTCAATAAGATGAATAACTTTAGTTAATCTAAACTTCTCACAAATGAGCAGGAGGAAAAAAAGGGACAGTAAGAACTGTAACAGACGACATCGTCACCATCAAGCTTGTGTGAATTCTCTCTAATGCCTCTTTCACAGTTCTTCAATATTATAACTCCATTTTCTTGCAGAATCTTTGATGATCATTAGTGACTGACCTCTGCTTATGGTGATGACGTGTGTAAACCCATTACGATTTAAAAACAGCCTAAAATTGTAGACACATTCACAGAAATATGCATAATCTAGTCATATTTAACATATCAAGGAAAACTGAAAATAAAATACTGCAGCTAAGAGCGAAAACACAAACTGAATCTCTGACTAGTTCCCAGTTAACGTCATGAGAACTGACTGGCATGTCAGGACTGGAACATGTTGCTCCTCACTGGTGCGTCGACACATAATAGTGTTTTCATGTTATTTGGAGCAGTTTAAGAACTCATGGAGATGCACGAAATGTGGTTTTCTCTGGGTTGCTTCTGCTTTCACTCGCTCTGCTGTGGAAGAGACTGAATTAAGAGTTGAAGATTCATTTTGTGTGTATTTTCTGTGCTATGAGGGGCTGTTGTCAGCTGCTCCTGGTTCAACGCTTACTTGCCAGTCTATGCAGCCTTAAATTAGAGGTAAATAATTGAACTCGACATTCAGAACCTATAACCAACGTAAACTTGCCCAATCCAATTATTTCAATTATTTTAGTCATTTCAAATATTCAATAAATAACCATAAATAGTTTAAAAAAAAAAAAAAAAAAAAAAAACTTAAAAATTAAAATCTTCAAGTAATAACACATAGTTGAAGTCATATGTTCAATTAACTGTTCTATTGATTTAAGGTCATATTGCCCAACCCCTACTTTAAATAATGACTGTCAGAAAATTACTTTTGGCCACATGGGGGCAGCACAAGCGACTTCATGTATCAGCCCCTGGCACAAGGACAGGACAAAGTGCACCTCTAGGTGCACAAAGTGGTATTACAAGTCATCCCGTCCTGAACTGCAGATCCACGGGCCTGTGTGGTCAGAAGTGGTGTTACTCCAGAGCAGTGACGTGCGGTGAGATTCATGGCTGGTGAGGCACTGACTTCATCAGTCAGATTTACAAGCATATGAACCCTCCAGAACAACTTATTCACCATTTGATTGGCAGCAGTTAACTGTTTATGTTCAAAACCTCCTAGCGTCATTCACATATAAATGCTTTACACATACAAACTGTAGCGCACAAAAAAGCACATTTACTTAAAAAAAAGTTATTATGGTCTTACCTTTACTTATAAATTAAGTCCATGCGCCGCTCCTTCTGCAGAATAAGTGACGGCGCTTGCTGTCACTTATTCTGCAGCCAATGTGTCGCAAGAAGAATCCCTGTGCTCACTAGTGCCCCCTAACGTGAGGCAGGAGAAGTGCGTGCCTCACCCCGTGCCTCTTCTCAGCCGTTTTATGATCGCGCCGGCACAAGAAACACATTACACACATATAGTTGCTGTTCATTATATAAATCAGCTAAACTATGGAAACTTATTTCATATAGCAAACGTGTTAGAACATTTTAATAGTGACATACAAAGAGACGGCGATCTGGTCTCACTACATAGCATGGCAGCAGTTAGCCGAGTCATTGCGCAATCCATGGTGAGGCTCAGCGGGGTGCTGCCTCCCCGCCCGCATCTTCTCAGTATTTGAATGGTAAATGTGAATATTTGGCGATTTTGAATAAAAAATAATCTAAAAATGGTGAAGTTAAATGGAAAATTACTTTATAGTACAAATCAATTGATAAATATAATTTTTTTTTTTTCCATTTCTTTCTTTCCATGACCGCACGTCACTGCTCCAGAGTAGCTTTAACCTAAATGTCGTACGATCTGCGAGAGCTACCGACCTTTGGATGGAGGACTGCATTTAAACCTGTCTTTGTTGGTTAAATACCCAAAAAATCTTTCACTCTGCTTGGTGAGAACACAGACAGATGTCTGCTGTAAATGAAGCCTTAGTTTTAATGTTGCAACACATTAAACAGCAGCAGAGCGCTTCCTTTCTGAAAAACAGGTCTAATAAAGTGACTGAAAGTGGATGTACAAGCCAGGTGGAACGAGTTTTCATTACTCAAAAAGTGGTGTGAATCAATACCATCTACATCATTTAGCAAACAGTCCCCTGAGATTTAATTTTCTAAATTGAAAGCAAAAAAGGGGGGATTTTGGAGAAAGCATTTAGACATATTAAAATGGAGGGGAGGGGGAAAGTACTTGGTTCTCTTCTTCCAGCCTGAAGAAGACTGAACAGCAACCTAAAAATAAAACAGGAAGGACTCAAACCTGCTGTCCTACAAATTCTGCCAGCTGGTATCTCATTATCCAGTTTCTCTGTAACATAGACGTGTTAAGCAGGAAAGGTGTTTCAGTATTTCACCTGTCAGAAGCAGGAAGATTATAAAGGCGTTCCTCAGCCACAGGCAGTCAGATCACAATTGGCCTGAGGAGAGTGTTTTAATTGCCGGGGTTAAGAGGATCTTTTCATAGCCTGCTGCTGCATGGTCACAGCTGGGTGAACCTTTTTTTTTTTTTTTTGGCTCTAATTAAGCTCAGAGTTGCCTTTAAATTGGAGTCTCATGAACTATGGAAGCTAATTTTTCAAGACGCACATGTAATGGCTCTGTAGCAGCAGGTAGTTGAGCAGCTCGTCCTCACAAGTCACAGTTAACAGTTCTGCATGACTTAGACTGCAAATGTTTCTCATCAGTACGGTGACCTGACTTTGTTGACGTATTTCATTTACAGGTTTCCGTTTCTTAGACTGTAGCTGTTTTGGATTCACCTTCATATTAAATTTTCAGCTCCTACACCCACAGAGTATAAATGGGTAGAAAAAAAGCTGGACACAGAACAAGAGTCCTCAAAGCTAGAGTTCATTTCACCAAGTTAATTATTTTTAATTAAATGTATTCCACACATCCGCCATAATTTATATTTTCAGTACACTGTACTTTAACTTAAAGGTCTGCAAATGTCAGCCAGATGTCTCCAAAAGACTTGTGCATGATTCTAATATATTTTATATATACACATACAGTACATACATACACACACATATAAAATCTGTGTTTAACAGATGAGGCAAGACAAAAGGCGGTACTTAATTATTTTTAATTATGTGATCAAGAGGAAGGGACATGGTTATTGAATACCTTTATACATACCTCCTTTATATTGTATTAAGGTGTATCAGCCACTGATGACAGACTGTAGCATAAATAATATACTACACAATAATATGGCTCAAAATAAACCCAACAGTTAAAGAGTAATAAAACAAGGCCTGCTGTAATACAGATGTATGAACTTGTTTATAATAAAACAGGATAAAAGTGCAGCTTGTATTAAAACTATAGCCAGTAATGACAACCGAATCAAGGTATAGAATATTGGTCATTCAGAAGCAGACCATACATGTGAGCTGGTTATACAACCTTATGTAGAAAGGAGGAAAAAAAAAAACACCATGAACCTGAATAAGGTTTAACATACTGCATTCCTGTATCTCAGCTTGTAGATTCACCCTTAAACACTACACCTTTATTGTTTTGTTTTCTTTAATGGCAAATTTAATACATTTGTAATACATGTTGTAATACCATGATGTATCAATACCTTCATGCATTGACTGTTTCTGTTAAGCTTTAAGAACCATAAAACCTCTACTGACACCAGCTCACACAAACCTTTAGTCATAACTTTTGGTCAAATGACACAAAAGTCAATCATATAGCTGGGTCGATGTGAGCAACTTCTTTGAAAACGCATAAAAATCTGCCAAATGGATTTCTGTGGTCCAACAATAAAGACTTTACTTTAAAAAGCATCTGCTTATAAGTATGTGGATACCATTGAGAGGTTTGGCCTGAAAACTAAGTTATTATGCTTTTATTGAAGACAATCAGTCTGAGGTATCTGGTTTGGGGTCAGTTGTTGCCTCTGTGGTCTGGAACTGGTTTGTAAGGGCGGAAAGGCCTTCGGTTTCCAAGCGCAGTCCCTCCATCAACGTTTAGCCTGTAGTCAGTGGATTACATGTAAAACTGACTGATAGTTTAGCATGTTAAACCGTACTTCAGAAAAACACCTGAAGTTAACTAAACAATAATATGGATTTTTGGTCTCCCCCCCAGAAACAAGAACATACTGCCATCTGCTGATGAAAAACATCAGCAAAAGCATTTACAAATCTCAGTTTTTCAATATAAGTGCAGAGAGTGCAGAATAAATCTGCTCAAGCAAACAGATGCAATTCAAAGACTGTAAATAAAATTGACCTTTGAAAAACGTACTGACTGTGCACAAGTCCTTCCATCACCAGAGAGGAAGAAATAAAAGTTGTTTTCCCCCTCAAGAAACTTAATGCCATTTAGGTGTGTTTCTGATAGAGCACTAACCTCAGATTCTCTTCTTGCAGGTCATCAGCTTTGAGGGCAGATCTAGAAATGCCCATCCCTGGAGGGATCCTGTCTGGGTATCTCACAGCAATCTTCATGCCGTTCAACTCATAGCCCTGAATAAGAACAACATACGTTTACTGGAATATTTAGGGGAAAGAGCAACTAGGTAGCAAGGAGACAACTGATGTAGGATCATTTTGATTGACAGGCACTTGTTTATCACGGTCTAGTAACTAAACAGAAAACAAACAGGTAATTGTGCATCAATGAATCTTACGGGAACACGACTAAAGCAAGCTGAACATCATCACTGATCTTGTGAAATGAGGAAAGGCTTTTGGATCTTCTATAGAAGCGTGTTTGCCAGATAAATACAGTCATTTAATTTGGCTTTGCACTGGCTGGCTGGATCTGACTGCCTCCTGTTTAAACAGATGTCCACCGGGCCTTGTTTGGGCTGGGCCAAGCACAACAGTTTGTCCAACAGATTTCATACAAGCCTGCACTGAAAAGCAACACTGAGTCATGTCATTCAGTGCCACAACACATTTAGCTGCAGGTCTATCCAGTTGTATCTGGGGGCGTTTTGGCTCCATCTTAATAATACACACACTGCTGTCATAATACTCCTTAGATGGTGAAAACTGATCAGTTAATGAGATTAAATATCTGATGACACCAGGCTGCTAGGAGATTTCTTTGAACATTGAAATGTCCCCCTTTGTCACAGTAGGTCTTTAAACATCCATTGTGGGTCACAGTTGAGGAAAGTGGGACATCGCCAAAATCAACTTCCCCTCCAATGTCCTCATAGTCTGCAACTTATCTGCAATTGGACACTTCAAAGGTATCAGAAAGTGCTGTACCCAAGTTGAACCTTTTTTTTTCTTCCTCTAATCTAAGCACAGTGCAGGGACAGCACATATCCCCCTAAGCATGAAGCAAAAGCCAATTTATATATTAAAACCGTGGCTCCTCAGTAATTACTTCACAATACACACAGTTCTGCGTATACTTACATGGTAGCGTCTGATCGCTTCATCACAGTGCTCTTGTTTTGTAAAGTTCACAAAAGCACAGCGTTTAAACTGCAGAACCCTCACACTATAGACGTCCCCAGCCCTATGAGAGGAGAGTCTGTTAGTTTCTTACAACACTGAAGTCTCATCACATGGTTTAGTTTTTACTTGGCTTAACTGTGTGGGGTGGTGGGGGGGACACACGCCAAGAAATGGAAATAAATAGAAACTGAACAAACACAAACATCTCTTACTTGCTGAACAGGTTGGTAATCATGGACTCAGTTACTGGGTAAATCAAGTTTCCCACCCAAATTGGAAACAGGTCCCTGTTGAGAGATTGTTTTTTTTTTTTTACATGTTAAAAAAAGTTTGACTTTTTAAATTAAAACTCGAATTGCTAGGCAAGTGCGAAATTAATCCTAATGAATTAATAATGATGTCTTAAGTGCTTAGCAGTTTAAAGACTGTCATTTTAAAAGCCACCCAAGTAGCAATACCACATCTGATGGCAGCAGCATATTGCAGTAAAGTTCATGCATCAGCCTCTGGCGTAAGACCTAAAGAGGGGAACCTCGAGTGGGACAAGCTGGCATAAGAAAACGTGCCAGACCACTCCCACTCATTAGCAGAGTGTGGTCAGTGTTTTTCACCAACACAGTAAATCTAAATGCCCCCATATGGTCAGAAGTGGTATTGCTACAGAACTGGCTTTAAAGGCAGAACTTTAAACAATTAAACATCAAACCTGTATCTGAAGCTACCATGGGTTTTCAGCAATTCAAGAAATTAAGTAGACAACTTTTTTTTTTTTTTTACAAAGATTGGAAATAAATAAGAGGAAATTAAGTGTTCAAAAAGACAGATAGCTTTTGTCATCTATCAGTGTAAACCAAACATTTTAGACCAACACAAGACGTTCATGTTAAAATATTAGTTTAAACTTCACTGAAAGGGATGTTGGCTTACTTTTAGAAGTGTGAGCTTGCTCTTACAGTCTCCCTGTCTCTATCACTGGCAAAAACCTTATCACCTAATGGTATGTCATACATCAACAACATTGAGACTAACTCAGGGCTGAGTGGACATCATAAGAGAAAGTATTGATGGCAGAAAAAATGAGAGGAGACCAAGTGAGACCAAGTGAGTTGCAGCGTTACACCGAGACAAATTCCTAGTTTGTGTAATACTGTGTACTACATGGACAATGGCAATAAACTCCCATTCTGATTCTGATTCTGAGAGTTCAAACAAATACGTTGTAAAAGCATCTTAACTTCCACACAAATATGGCGACCAGACTTAAATACGGCACAACGTCCTATGAGCTGCTTTAAAATGTAGCATCCTGGCCTATAGATACTGTAATGAAAGTGAATCAATACTCACAGTGGTGGTCGGCTGTCACCGTTGTTCTTTAAATAACCTCCATGAACAGTCTTTGACTGGCTCTGGACGTGGGACACATTTTGAACTGGACCTAAGGGGTTATTCATAAACGCTTTTTTGGTTGCATCATGGAACGGAGCTGGAGCAGCAGGTGAAGAGTGTAAAGATTTTGTATTGGCTGAGAGGATTGGTGACACTCCGGTGACATTTGCTACTTGAACTGGTGGAAGACTGCCATTGAGAAAAGCTTCTACAACACAAAACCAGAGTTTAAGTTAGTAAAGTATAAAGAGTCACAAAGTAAACTCTTATGTTCGGTACATTTTTTCCTTGCAAGTTGTAATATCCAACAGAATCCCTAACTTTGCTCGTGTGAACCTGATGGTTCAATAACTCACCTGATCTAGGATGTAATTTGAACAGCACCTTTAAGGCCTTATTTACAGTCCCATGAATAATTAAAGCATTTGAGCTTTCCTCGTGTGTGAAGCCGTACGCCTAAAGCAACACAGAAATAAAAGGTTAAACATCTTCCAAGAATGATCGAATAATTGCTCCATCCCTGAATCAAATTACTTTTTTGGTCATTTTTAGGCCCTGAGTGTTTATGCAGCCGCCAGGCACCGGACGGTATTCCAGTCAAGTTAAATCCAAGCAGCCACATAAACCTGTTCATGTCTGATACTAAAGAAGAATGCAGTTATGTGAAGTACATTACTTTTTACTCCTGCTTCTCAATGTTACTGCACATCAAAAGAAAAGGGATAATGTTACACACCATTAATTGTATTATCTGAACCCGCATGAGCTCCTGGGCAGCTTCCGCATATGAACTCTCCAGTTTGAGGACATCCATAAATGCTTTGGCAGCCTCTTCATACCTCTGGAAGTAGTAGAAGTATTTAGACCAACACATCCCTCTGACTTGGAACTACATTAAAATTCCATCACACTCACCATCCTGTAATTAAGCTTTCTGCTACAACTAATCAAAACATGTCTGAGTAAATGACACCAACGATCAGCGGTTTTGCCAAAAGCCCACAGTTAGTCAGGTCAGAACTGTCAGTAAACCCACACTTGGAAGTCTTTTATTTATTTCCATAACCACTGATGACAGATGGCTCATGTCGAGGTTTCACATTTTACACACATTACCCAGTATGTTTCAGAGTATGACTTAAATATAGCACATCAACCTAACCCAGCGGTTTAAAAGTCTGTACTCTGTTTATACCCAAGTACATTTTAGACAAATGATGCTTGAAGTTTAATGTTGCAAAAGAATCAGAAACAAATGCTACATTATAAAGTGTGTGTGTCATCTGTGGGTGGTGCAGGCGAGACACTGGACCATTTACCTTTAGACCTGCCAGAGCTTTCCCTTTCCTAAACAGTCCTTTAGCCCAGCCTGGATGTATCCCAAGAGACAACTCTGCATCAGCCAGAGCCTTTTCATATTCTTGCAACTTTTCAAAACAGAACGAACGATTGCCAAACAGCCTGCGACAGAAACCCAGTTTCAGCACTGCATACAAGCCGACAATTGTGCAGTTCAGGAAATTAGGTCAAATAAAGAAGAGGGACATGTTCTTACTTAAACTCTGTAGGGTTGTACTTAATTGCATCCGTAAAATACTTCACAGCCATATTGTAGTTTCCAGCACTGGCAAATTTATTTCCAGTATCTAGGTAAAAAGAGGAACTTTGGTTAAATCTCACCAATAACATGATTCACACATTAACAAGCTGAGAGTTGGTGTACATGTAGGCAGAACTTACTAGCAAGATCAGTACTTATTTTAACGTTATCTTCAAAGGTAGGCAAGCTGGAGACGGCAGAATCCTGATTGATAAACAGATTAGTGACTTTATATATGCGAAAAATAAATAAAAAAAATCCAACTAATTAGTGTAGTTACATGAACAAAAATGATATAACAGTTCAAAATGCCTTACCTTCTTCTGTTCATCCTTAACTTTGTCTTCACTGGGTTTGTCAGGGACGCTTTTACACTCTTCTTTGTCTGGGACTTTCTTTTTCTTCTCAGCTCGAGACTCCAATTTACGCTTGGCTATAAGAGCAGCTTTACTCACAAAAGTACTTGTCATATCAAGTCCCTGAAGAGAAAAAAAAGGGTAATTTAGAAAAAAAAAGAAAGAAAGAAAACAATGTATTGTTGCACATCTTTATTTGGTTTAGGCTTACAGCAAACTTGTAAATAATCTCCAATAAAACAGACCAAAACAGTTCTGCACAAAGCAGTCATTTATCATCTGCCAGTTAAACCAACCAAACTATTTGTTTGAGCAACTTCAGCCGCTCAGCTGCAATAACATGCTACACAAAAACGTGTCTTGTTTAAAATGTATAACCTCAAATCAGGAAAAAAAAAAAAAAGGGACAGTTTTTTTAATGAGAAAAATAAATTAGTGGGTTTGAAATTTAATTTATATTTCTTGTTCTTGTTCTTTTACTTCTTTATTGTTCTTGTAAATTGCATTAAATTTGTGCATCTACATTCATTTTTTAATTTCAGGCCTGAAACATCCTGCCAAAAAGCTGGATAACGGGAAAATTAGTGCTGGTAATGAAGTGAAAAGAGAAGAATTTAATTTCAAACAGGGAATGTTACCAGATGACTGATGATTTGATACAGAAGCAGTTCCCATGAAAGCCTTCAAGGAGTCTTTGAGGAGCAAAAATGGGCACTCCTTAAGTGTATATGTCATTAAATGATTCAAGAAATTTGGATAAATATCAGTGGCGAAATTCTAAGTTGGATATCTTTGATCCATGAAACCTTGGGAACCACATAAAGAACCATAATTTATCAGTAGTTGACATAACCACATGGTAAGGGATTGAGTAGGAAATCTTTAAGTACTGCAGGTTTGTCAAACTATATTAACAAATGCTTCTTAAACCTGCACTATATAAAAACAAAAGATAAAATAAATAATGCACAAGTCTTTTTAGAAGATATGAGCACCATGTATGTCAACAACAGGCCTAAAAACCAGGCTGTGTGATGGGATGTGATTACAACAGTGCTCTGAGTAAAGGTCATCTACACTTCTGAAGTGGGACCATCAATGCAGAAGCGTTCATTGATGTCCTAGAGCAACATATGGTGCCTTTCAAGATATATATATAAATATATATATATAAAACAAATAAATTAGAGCTGCCAAAGTTAACGCGTTAACTTTTGATTAACGCAAAATGATTTTAACGGCACAGTTTTTTTTAACGCGCAATTAACGCGAGCCTTAGCCTCGGTTGACCAAACTATATCACAATGCATGAATATAGCCATTGATGTACAACAGTAAAGGGGAGAGTAGGTGTTGCCGCCAGGCTACGTGAGTCTCGGGCCCCTCTGTAGTTTGACAAAACAAGAAGCCATGCACTGACGTCCATGCTGCAGGCAGACAGACATAAACAAACCTCCGTGAGCAGTAGCTAGGATAAAATGGATAAAAAAAATTTTTTTTTAAAAAGACAGTATTTCGGATGGCAGGTTCAGCTTCAAAACCTTGCCGGATGGCTCGACAAGTCGTTTGTGTTTACTTTGGATGTGAATTTAGTTACAACCGAAGTACGACTACTCTCAAGTATCACTTGTCGGCTAAACACAGCGCGGATACAGAGAGTCCTGCAGCCCCTTGATGAAGCAAACCACGCTGGGGAGACAGACGGGTGGTGCTACGAGCCACAAACTTACAACAGCGATTTTCCTTTAAGTTATTTTGTGCATCAGTCTTGTTTAAAGGTCATGCTGGCTGCTTAAAAATGGGGATGAAATGTTCAGTTTGCAAATGTTTATGGACAATGGATTTGACGTTGTAGCAATAAACATGCATTCTTTTGCATAATGCAAGCATTTGTGTACTCTCATATTAATAAGTTTTACAACTTGAAAAATATCTTTTTAAGTTAGATTTAGAACAGATTAAAATATGTGATTAATTTGAGATTAATCATGATTAATTATTGACAATCATGCGATTAATCTGATTAATTCTTTTGAGAGATTGACAGCCCTAATATATATATATATATGTATACAGTCATGGAAAAAATTATTAGACCACCATTTTTTCTTCACTTTCTTGTTCATTTTAATAACAGGTACCACTAAACGTCATCATGTGACTAAAACAGACAGAAAAGAAAACACTGAATGCATAAAAGCAGTGTTTTTGGCAGTACAACGAGCTATTGATGTAAAAACTTAAGTGATTTAGGTTATAATCAAGAAAACCATGAAAATGGTAAAATATCAGCTCTTAAATAAAACTCTTATGAGCAATCTTTGTGGTTATCGTTATGTTTGTCAAAACAAATGTGCCTTTAGTTGTACCAGGCATTAAAATGAACAAGAAACTGAAGAAAACAAGGGTGGTCTAATAATTTTTTCCATGACATGACAATGGGGACCTACTATTTTTGATCACTCGGGACAAAGGAACTCCAACATTTTATCGCCTGAGATCCTCAAGGCTCTACTGACTGGAAAACTCGTACCTCTGAGTCGCTCAAGTCATTCTTGGCGTCACCATCTTCATCACTGAATTCTTCTCCACTCCTCTCACCATCACTGTCTGTATATTTAGCTGCAGCCAACAATTCCTCACTCGAAGCAGCGCCACCGTTCTTTTTATTATAAACCACTTTATTCTCCTCTGCTTTAGACTGCTGTGGATCATCCTTTTCCTGCACAAACACAGAAAATGAACCCGCTTCATGACAGTGATCAGCCCTGAAAATGTGATGACAATGTCTGCAAAATCTTTTATTTTTCCTTACCTGAGTTTTTTCCTTCTCCATTTTTTTTCTCTCTTTCTGTTTCTGTTAGACAAGAACAAATATGCACAGTAAATCTGGTATCCACTTGTTCCTCAGCAGCTCACGCCGGATGAAGCAGTACACACCTGTTTCTTCAGGCGCTTCTTATCAGCCTTTTCTTTGCTTGTTTTAGCTCCTTGTAATACTCTAGCTGTTCTATGAGAATCCTACGGGAGCAAAACAAACAACTGATGAACAAGTTCACATCACATCAGCAAGAATTCCTCAACCTTCTACAACACAAATAAAAATTGAACTTACAGTCTCCTTTCCAAGAAGTTTTACAGAGGGTGGGCAGGAAGAGCTGTGAGCGTAAGTATAGCGATGCAGAGGAGGCTGATAAACAGAGTTGGATGACTTCGTATGGTTCCTTAATGCTCTATTGTTGTTATGGAAAGTACAGCAATCATCTGTCCAATCTTCATCATCATCTACATCTAAATCTTCATCATATTCAATACCTGTTAGAAATAACATTTTGCATGTTTACACATTTGAGACAGTAAAAAAAGTTTCAATAAGCACACACCGACATATTTGATACTTTTAAGTAAACGATCCATGCTCAACTTTTAAAAAGCTTAAACAATAAAAACAAGCAATGGGTGTGTTACGTGAAATCTCCTTACCCAGAAGGCCACATTTAATTATCCTTTGCATATTAGGATGGCTCTGAAACATACCCACAACTCTTTGCTAAACAGGAGAGAGACAGGCGTAAATGGCAGACCCAAACAGCTGCTTACAAGCTACATCCGAGTCCAAGTACACGCTGACTGAACAGAAGACACATCTGGTTTGTTCTCAAGGCTGTACAAAGCTGCACCGGCTGTGCTCTTGAGCTAAAGACTACTGGCATTGAAACAACTCTAGTTTCACTTTCCCTTACCCAGAACAAACTGACTCATTGCATCAGCATTGGCAGTTTCTCACCCTGTACTGGTCCATGAATACAATATTTTTTAAAGTTTTAAAAAAATCTAGATACTGCATCAAACTTTCTTTTGGCTTTTGATATTTTCCCCCAGACTACCCAGTACTAACTTTAACTATAAAATGCACGTGTGTTTTCTAAGTACCAGAAATAAATTACACTGGTACAAAGTCTGTTTTTAAAGCTCGATAAGCTTCAGCCTTTCAGAACGATATCGGCATGTGTACCATGATGTGAACTGTTAGATGTACTGAAACCGACATGCAAGCAACAAGGATCTGTACAGGAAGGTGGCAACAAAAACAGTTAAAGGAAAGTTGGCAAAGGAAAAGCAACCTGACGAGCATTTTAACCTGCATTTCAAATAAATCCTGGAGAAACAGGAATTGTGAAAATACAGCAATGAAAAATCTATTTACACTGAATAAAAATATAAAAACAACACTTTTGTTTTTGCCCCCATTTTTCATGAGCTGAACTTGGAGATCTGAGACCTTCTCTATGTACACAAAAGGCTCATTTCTCTCAAATATTGTTCACAAATCTGTCTAAATTTGCATTATTAAGCACTTCTTTGCTGAGATAATCCATCCACCTCACAGGTGCGGCATAACAAGATGCTGATTAGACAGTATGATTATCGCACAGATGTGCCTTAGACTGGCCACAATAAAGGGCCACTTGTAAATGTGCAGTTTTATCACACACAATGCCACAAGTTTTGAGGGAGTGAGCAGTTGGCATCCTGACTGCAGGAATGTCCACCAGAGCTGTTGCCCATGAATTGAATGTTCATTTCTCTACTATAAGCTGTCTCCAAAGGCATTTCAGAGAATTTGGCAGTACATCCAACTCGCCTCACAACTGCAGACCACGTGTAACCACACCAGACCAGGAGCTTCACATCCAGCATCTTCACCTCCAAGATCGTCTGAGACCAGCCACCCAGACAGCTGCTGCTGGTTTGCATGAATAAAGAGTTTCTGCACAAACGGTCAGAAACCATCTCAGGAAAGCTCATCTGCATGTTCGTCGTCCTCATCAGGTCTTGACCTGACTGCAGTTCGTCATCGTAACCGACTTGAGACTTCGAAATAACCATGCTGTCTAATCAACATCTTCATATGCCACACCTGTGAGGTGGATGGATTATCTCAGCAAAGAAGTGCTTACTAATACAGATTTAGGCAGATTTGTGAATAATATTTAAGAAATAGGCCTTTTGTGTACATAAAAAAGTCTTATATATAAATATAAATATAATAAATTATATTTGACTTTAAGTAAAGGTTCAGTATTAAAAAACCCAAGGAACAAAATGAATGTTGGTTAACTGAATTGGTTAATTCCTCTGACTAATGTATTATTATATACTGTATAAGATCTAACAATGATGAAACATCAGTGTACAAGCAGGTTTATCACAGTTTTCATTTTCTGGGCTAACTAAATCTAACTAAATTCTCAGGCACCCCAGGTAGAGCTGGGTGATCAATTGATTTTTATCAATAAAATTGAATAAATAGTTTTGGTGATGTTTTCACTGATGAATAATGATAAGGCACTGCCACTCCTTCCACAAGCTTCCCTCAGTGTTTTCATCAGACACAGACAAATCCACAACATAACAGCATGTTCCATTAAAAGTTAATACAGGGTGCCCAAGTTTATTTTATTTCTTTGGTTAAAAATAGCTTAACTATGCTTTAAACCTATAAAGACCATTTGTAAATAAAACACAATTCTGGCCAGGTGTTGAAGGCCTCACAGCTGTGCTTGTACTCATTGACCTTGAAGGAGAGCTGCTTTGGTTTTATTAAGATTAGTATTTAGAATTACTACACTATTTTTAATAGCCCTTTAATAGCCCATTATCGAGTTTTATTAAACTTATGATAACAATAAATGGTTGTTGCTGTTTTAAGTCTTTTTATTATGATATTGACAGAAAATAAATTGACTATATTATAAGGTAGATCAAGTAATTAGTTAGTTATTCTATGACGAATGCTGATTATTAAAAAAAAAAACATCCATTATCGTCTACATATGTACAGAAATATAAAACCACACAATGTTCAAAATTAAATAACTGTACAAAAAAAAGTCAATATTTAGTGTGATTTCCCTCAGAGCCAAAACACATTTAACTTTCAGAGAAGGCTGTCAGACAGACGTTAGCAGTGATACGAATTAGAGAAACAGGTTTCTGTGTTTTCTATTAGTGTCTAAAAAAGACTTTAAAATAACTGTGGATGTCATTAAACCTTTAATAAAACAACAAGACTAGAGGCGCCTGGGACTCCTGCACAGTACTGTGTTGTTTTACAAGCAGTGGTCTGAGATGAAACATGCAAATCTGTTTTCAGTTTGTGGACTTCTTGTTTCTTTGATTTTTTTTTTTTTTTTTGGTGCTACATTGAATGTTAGAAAATTTAACAAAAACTCAGGAGTGATTCAGATTATAAAGGAGAAGTTTATCATCACTGCAAGGGAGCCAAATATGTAAATCCTCTAAACTGGTCTAGGAGTCGCTGCTCTTTTATCTTTCTCTCTGCACTAACATGTGTAATGTCTTCTTTATGGTTATTACGTCTTCACCAGATGGTCAAGTGATTGGAACATCCGAGGAACAAAACAGACAAGTGATTTACACATCCGTGATAAGACCTACATAAATTAGGGGTGACAGAGCCTTGGGTCACAAAAAGTTTGACAAGGTAGTCTTCAGGGAGTTGATCCGTCGGGCTTTACGAAGGGATAATAAACATACCAGCCACAAAACCTGAGTTCAAAAAGGTTAACATCCTCACTCACTCATACTTTGAGTCACAGAAAGTTGAGTTATAGTATTTGTAGAAGGATACCAGCACATACTGGTCTGTTTCTTCTAACATTTGAATCCTTGAAACGTTTGGAAGTTAAAGCTGTTGACAACACAGACACGTGGCAGTAGAGAGCAAATGCGTTTCAAAGCAATAACCACAACTCCCTCTCTTTTTTACAACTGCCTTGTAAAATCTAACATGTTTTGGCTCTCAAGTTTTCTGTTGTAAAATTTAATTGAAAATACCAATTAAAGCACAAGCAGCAAACTCTACGTAAGTGCAGTACTTAAGTAAAAAACGCCAAGCAACAAGTAGCACATGGTGAAAACTGACTAAACGAGGGGGGAGGATTTTAACCTTACACCATGTTTTAGATAAAAGGATGTTTATTTTGTTCTGAAGGAAACAACTGTGCACTTCATGGCTGTAATCTTAACAGGAAATGAACGTCAGCACGGGTTTAAAGGTTTCCAAACAACGCCTCTCAAGAGTTTAGTTGGGGGCGGCTCCAAAACCAGTTTTTATCTAAATGATACAGGAACATATTTGAGGACTGAGCTGTTCAACAACAGCGTAGTCCTGAAAACACATTCACACTCGCTAAAAGACACCAAATACTTTCATGAAGACGCTAACAGAAGAGATTACCTACCATCACGTGGATATCCGTGAACTCTGCAAGACAAGCACAGAAACAAACCATATAAAATCCAGTTGCTTCAGTGTCGAGTTAGTTGTTAAATTAATAACTGGAGGTACGAGAGGGCTAGCGAGTTAGCTGGACCAGCCGCCAACTTTTTTAAAATGAGTTGTAAACAAGAGCATTTTCTCACCCGTTTCGTCTGTAAACACCTGCATGTTTAGTAATACACGTCCAGGCACGTCGCCGTATTCACCTGAACACGAACTACGGACGCGCAGTTTTCATTACTGGCGTTTAGTTTTCGCAGCGCGTCATTTTAGCTGCACGAGCGTTTCCGCGCGCTCTCTAAATAATTCCCGTCACCGTGAGCGAGCAGGAAGGTAAACGCAGCACGCGGGACTTGACAGTAAATGAACGCATGCGCGTTTGTGACGCTATTTCCAGTCAGAAAAAATAAATAGCCTCTGTCGCCCCCTGTTGGTCCTTTTATAATAATTAAATATCGTTGATGTCTGATACTGATATGACAACGTATATTCAGCATTTACTTTTTTCTGTACTTACGGTTAAAATTATGATGGAATAACTTTAAAAAAGAATGGTATATAAACTTTAATTTATATGTACAATTACTTGGTGAATGCAGTGTTAATCACTTTTAGTTTTATTCATATTTTTATCGCACACACGTATGTATGTGTAATCTTTATATTGTACTACTGGTGACTTATTTTCTATTTTATTTCTTTGAAATGTAGCAATTTATATTTCAGTTATGCATTTATTTATCAATACCTTCATTTTTAGCACATACCTGTTTATTTAATTGCTTAATATGTGTTTTATGTATTTTAATTCTCAGTCTTGAGAAGTGTTTCTTCCACTTCTGCTGTTATTGTTCAAATTGTTGGTATGGGTCTCAGGTGTGTGTAGCACGTGCATCTATGCATGTGATTATCTCTATTTTCGATGAGCTTTGGTCATAGTTGAGTTTTTTTGTTTTAATTATCATAATAATTAATCTCTATTGGTTTTAACTGTGTAAAGGACTTTGTGTTGCACAGGCTGCATGAAAAATTGATACACAAATACATTATGTGATTCTTTGGAGAAGCCTCTGATTGAACACTGTTGAATCTTTGTTGTCTGTTTTTTTATTTTATGAAATATCCTTCTTTGCAGAATCAGCTCCAGAACAGAGCCAGTCTTCTCTATCCTGTCTACTCCTGCACCACCGCCACTTTCTCTCCCAATGATGAAAATCCTGTTTGACTTAATCCTAGCTCTCCTAAAATCCACAATCTTCTCCTTTGTCTTGTTCACATTTAAGACGGGATGATTGTTCACTCACTTGCCACAAAGCGGTCCACCAGTTCTCTGTCCACCACTGTTACACCCCACAACTGCAGAGTCATCTGAGTATTTCTGTAGATAACAGGACTCTGACTGGTACTGGAAAATAAATGAATAAATAATGAGTTTCTGCAACAAATAATTTCCCTTCAGGGATTAATAAAGTGTTGTTGAATGGAATTGATAGGAATCTAAATTACAAAAATATTTTTCTCAAATTAGTTTTTGTCAAATTATGGGACAAAAATAACATTAATGAAGACCAAATATCTAAATAAATACATTTTTGGCTTTTCAAAAAAAAAATTGAGGGGCTATTAGCTATCTCCTTAATCTGTTTATGATCTTTTTTTTTTTTTTTGAGGCAATATTTGCAGCCTCCCAAACTGTGTCCAAGCAAGCATTATTTTTTCTCCCTTCTTCCTATAACACAAGCATCTTCCAGAGAGCAGCAGCAGGTCTGTGAGTTTATTTTTCTGCTCCAGCGAGAGTCAGTCACGTCATTTGTCCAGAAAACCTTTTAACAAAATCCTTCCTCAGGCACTCCAACATCGATGCTTTCACTTGTGAATCTGATAGAAACGCTGTCATTTCACTTTTCCATGATTCTGAGAACTTGATATCTTGTAATTCTTAACTGTTTGTAGCTTGCAGCTCTAAAATATTCTGGTACTGGAGGATAAAGGCTTCCTGGTAGCTTCACGGTTTAGTCTTTTTTCCATGGGATTTTTACAACCCTGTTGACGAGTTGCAAAAAAAAAAAAAAGTTCTGGTGGTCACACCTTAATACACAGCTGCTGGTGGCTGTCTGGTTTAAAGACACTTTTCTTTTGCTTCTCAGTGCAAGAGTCAGTTAAATACTGATTTTGATCGTTTTACTTGAACTAATATATGACTGATATATGGTCGTTGTGGTCTGATGAGTCCAGATTTACCCTGGTCGAGTGATAGATACATCAGGTCAAGAGAAGTGGCAGTTACAGCGATGCACCCACCATACACAGTGCTTACTTTGTAAACCTGTGGAGGGACTATTATGGTCTGGGGTTGCTTCCGGGCATCAGGTGAAAGATGACAGTGCTATGAGTCAAATGTTTAAAGAGTCGTTCAGTCAGAATGAGACATTGTCATCACACAGATCTGCCACCAGAGTCCAGACTTAACCCATCTGAAATGGATGTGCCAGAAACTGATCCAACTCTTAGATCATCACTGCATCACTGAATTTCAGGCAAAAAAAAAATAATGCAGCTCTAGATGGAAATAAATGTTGTGACATTATATAATCTTACTGAAACAACGTCACAGTGAATTAAACCCGAAACTAAAGGTGACCCAACAAAAGAATTGGTGAAATATTTTCTTCTGCCAGGCAGTACAGTTGGTAGCTAAAACAGGAAAAGCATTTTCTCAATTTATTCCATCAGTTAATTAAAGAAACAAAAAAAAATGTGCAAAAGGCAATGAAGAAAATCTGAGAACATAAACTCATGTTAAAAATGTAATGCATCAATTCAATTTAACAATTTAGTTGTTACTATAGAGACAACCAGAAATTAATTTCTGAATAATTTATACATGAAAAATCCATAGTTTTAAACTACGGGTCAGCTCATTAGAAAAGTGGAAACGTCAGTATTTTTCGTCTATTGTTCATCACTGAGGGAATGTGTAACTAAGCGTTTAATTAGAACCACATATATCTGAACATGTATCGTACAAGCAGAAATACTGACACAGTCAGTGTTTGTCATTAGCAAGCATCACAGCTCTGCCTTTACAAGTGAAGATGTAGGTACAGCTCTGGCTCCCTCCGTGCACCCGACTCATGTCAAGTCATGAGAAATAACCCTATCCTTCTAGCTTTACCAGTGAGTTCAAAGGTTAAGATCCTGAGTTGCAAACACATAAACGATAATCAGTATCCACATTCAGAGTACGACGCGTCTTCAAAAGGCCGCCATTATTGCCAGGAGTTTGGCCAAACATCCGAGTAGCAAACTGCCATTAGTCTCCACAGTGGGCGCCGTTACTCAACGATTCTTCCATGGCGAACTGAAAAGGCAATGAGTTTATGGTAGGTTGAGCTGAGGAGGATGATAGCTCCTACCACCATCCCACAGATGAGGCTGAAGGCCCAGCGAGGTCCCAGGTTGGTGTAGACCTGGGAGACAAAGACGGGGCCCAGTGTACGTGCCCCGCTCCCTGAGGCTGTCAACCAGCCCATGTACACACCCTGAAGAAAGAAATGAGAGACGCACAGTGATATTTTCAGAAATGCACAGGCACAATCGAAGGTGTTGTAAGACTACCTGAATCCTTATAATGCTTACACATTATTAAAAACACATTTAAATATTAATCTACAGTCTACTTACCTGAGGTTTGGGTCCAAGGATTTTGGAATACAGTGTGTAAGACATTACATTGCAGGCGGGGTATCCCACCCCAATCAGGATGTCTGATGTCACATACTGAGCCAGGTGTATCGCAGGTGTATACTGACACCAGGTCTGTTCGTAAGGGCAGCCGGTTGGCTCCAAAGTGCCATTGGTGGCTACTGTGGCCTTTGACATCTGATTGACCAATGAGTTGTTTTTGATGTCTGCAATTGATGAAGAAATTGAAGAAGAAGAAGAAATTAGCACAAATCTAAAATAAATGCTTAAAAGCCCACTCTTGTACTTGACTTTAAACTATACTTGGCATTTATGCTGTATTTAATTAAGGAATGGCCAATCGATGCAACAAAAATAAATAAATGAATAAATAAATAAATAAATCAAGTCAATCAATACCTGCCCACTGGATTTTTGGGTAATGGTTTCCCCATGGAAGCAGAATAATAAAGCCACAGAATATAATACAGAAGCCTGTGAGCAACACTGGACGATCTCCAAGCCTGGATTAAAAGAAAATCTTCTTATTAACCAAACAAAAAACGATGTTATTTGATCAACTTCATGAAAGCTATAGGGAGAATACCTTTGAGAGGCCGCTTTTACAACAACAAACACCAGGATTGATTCAAATCCAATGCAGCACATAATGATGCCGTTGTATAGCACAGCTCCCTTCCGTGTCCAGGCAAACATGTCCATGGACAACGGGGTGGCAATTCTGAACAAAAATATACAGAATATTATACAAGCAGGAGTAAACCAAGCGTATTATTCTCTAACTTGACCTCGGTTAGCCTGGCCAGCCATTCTAACTCTGTTCCTCTTTTATATAAAGAATCATTCTGGTTCGTCTGGATTTGAGTTTGATTTTCAGGAGGCGGCACCAAAGGACGCCGAAGAAACTGCCTCTGCATGGCAGTAGATGGACATACAAGCAATCAGAGAAACAAAGCATGTGACAACCAGACTAGCATCAACAAAAGACACAGAGTAGGAACGTCTGTGAATCACTGCTGAGAGTTCTTGAGAAAAGTCTTGTGTGTTATTAGCATCTCTGCAGCCACCTCGGAGTCATCATCACATAAAAGCTGCCCTCGCCCCGCTGCTATTGGTTTGGAATGTTCTGTACCAGCGAAAATCACTTTGAATGCGACTAAACCCTTTTCACGAGAGACGATTTTCGCAAAGTGTATATGGCTGGCCAGGCTAGACCTTTGTCGCAGCATTGATCAGAATACGTACGTTTCAAACACAGCAAAGATGAACATGACAATGAAGAACAACAGGTTGGAAGTCAGGACAGCCACATGGTCGATGCTTTCCTCAGACTCTTCAAGAATATCAACTCTATCTACAGGAGACAGGAGAGGAGGATTAAAAGATAAATAAATAAATAACAACCCAAAAAGTAACCAAAATACATGACAATATTTTAATCACAATAACATTTTATTATGGCGGCTCATACATTTCCACAGACTTAATCATTTGAGCCTGGTGGATAGTTGCCATGTGTCACGATTTGACGACAAGTCACATCCTAACAAGTGTAATAACACATACCTTCTGAGGTGTAGTTGATGGCTTGAATGCTCTTTCCCTCTTCATCCACTCTGTGCTCTCTGATGGGAAGAATCAGAAACATTTTAGGAAAAGTAAGGCAAGGAAAGGCAAGTTTATTTGTATAGCACATTCCTTGTACAAGACAATTCAAGGTGCTTTACATAAAACTTTTGAAGCATTACAGAGCATTAAAAAGTACATTAAAACAGGAGGAAATAAAAAGAGAATAAAATAATAAAATGCAAAAAGTTAATTAACAGTTGTTTTTGATTTAAAAAAAAAAAGAATTAAAAATGTAGATAAAATGCAAGAAATAAAAGTTAATTGTTTTGATAAAATGTGGCAACTAGAAAAGTTTTTAACCCTGATTTAAAACTGCTGAGAGTGTCAGCAGACCTGCAGGTTTCTGGGAGTTTGTTCTACATGTGAGGAGCTAAAAAACTGAATGCTGCCTCTCCGTGTTTAGTTCTGACTCTGGGAACAGAAAGTAAACTTGACCCTGATGACCTGAGGGATCTGGTGGGTTCATAACGAACCAGAAGATCCTGAGTGTATTTTGGCCCCAAACCATTCAGAGCTTTGTAAACTAACAGCAGGATTTTAAAGTCAATTCTTTGACAAATAGGAGGCCAGTGTAAAGATCTGAGGACTGGAGTTATATCATCCACTTTCCCGGTGTTAGTGAGGACTCGAGCAGCAGCGTTCTGGACTAACTGCAGCTGTCTGATGGTCTTTTTAGAGAGACCTGTCAGGACAGCGTTACAGTAGTCGAGTCTACTGAAGATAAATGCATGGACAAGTTTTTCTAGATCCTGCAGAGACATCAGTCCTTTAATCCTGGATATGTTCTTTAAGTGATAATAGGCTGATTTCACGACTGTCTTAATGTGAGAAGTTCAGGTCTGAGTCCATGACTACACCCAGATTTCTGGTTTTGTTTTTGGTTTCTAACTTTGCTCTTTGAAGCTGAGAGCTGACTTTTAATCTTTCTTCCTTGGCTCCAAAAACTATTATTTCAGTTTTGTCTTCATTTAACTGAAGGAAGTTATGACATATCCAGTCTCTAATTTGATCAATGCATCTGGTCAGTGTTTGTCTCCTGGTGAGATGGTTATGTAGATTTGTGTGTCATCAGCATAGTTGTGGTAACATATTTTGTTGTTTTTCATAATTTGAGCGAGTGGGAGCATGTAGATGTTGAACAGCAGTGGCCCCAAGATGGAGCCTTGGGGAACTCCACAATTTATTTTAGTTTGCTCAGATTTATAGTTACCTATAGACACAAAGTAGTCCCTGTCTTTTAGATAGGACATAAACCAATTCAATGCAGTGCCAGAAAGTCCTACCCAGTTTTTCAGCCAGTCTAGTACGATGTTATGGTCAACTGTATCAAATGCAGCACTGAGGTCCAGTAACAACAGGACTAAAATGTTTCCACTATCTATGTTGAAGTGGATGTCATTAAGGACCTTAACTAGAGCAGTCTCAGTGCTGCGATGTGGCTAAAAACCTGACTGGTAGATATCAAAACAGTGATTTAGCATCAACAAGTTGTGGAGTTGTTGAAAAATAGTTTTTTCTATAATCTTACTAAGAAAGGTGAGGGTTGATATCGGTCTGTAGCTGCTCATGAGTGATGAGTCTAAAGCTGGTCTTTTTCAGGAGTGGCTTAATGACGACTGTTTTCAGGGTCTGAGGGAAGACTCCTGAGAGCAGGGAGGTGTTTACAATCAGTAAAATATCTGGGGCTGTGCATCCTGAAACAGTCTTGAAAAACCCTGTTGGCAGGGTTTCAGGACAGCAAGTGGTGGTTTTCAGATGGCAGATGATCTCATCCAGGGTTTTTGGGCTGACTGGAGAAAAGCGTGTCATGGTGTTTATGTTTTTAGGTGGACACAGCGGTGACATATGTGCTGCCCCTGGCGTGGAAGCACTGACTGCCTGATTTTCTGAATTTTGTCAGTAAAGAAGGAAGCAAACTCATTACAGGCCTGGTTGGATAGGAGTTCTGGGGTTACTGACACAGGAGGGTTAGTTAACCTGTCAACAGTAACGAACAGGTAACGAGCATTATTACTGTTCTTAGCAATGAAGTAATGTTACTTAGTAATGTTCTTAACAAGTACACATCCACAGCTGTGATAAATTTATCAGTTGCACATCTGAATACAAGTTTCCATGGAGAGTTTTCCTTGTTTAGCTGCAGTGGGTGGATAGTAAGAAAAAGAAGGGATGTTGGATTTAAAAAAAAAAAAGACTAGAACTGTGGAAAACACTCATTTGATATATCAAACTCAGCTGATTTCATTAAGATTGATTACAAAACATTTTTCACAGTCTTTGGATTTTGTCTCATCAATTATAATCAAAGCACACATGAATGTGATCCTTTGATTCTCAATACAAATACAAAATAGGATTGTTTCTTCTTTTTATGTCTATATGTGGCCCAAAACCTCTATCCCTAATAGTTTTCACAGTATACCAATATTTTTCATTTCTGTCAAACTATTTTCAAACAAGGCATCAAATCAGACAACCCCTGTTTATGCCAGTGTTATTTGACACCATGTGTTTTCCCTGTAAAGCTCTTAGTGTTTATTTCTTTCCTCTCATTGCGCCACACAAACCCTTCCTTTTACGGGAAGCTGAGCTCGGTTTGAGAGAAGACTTCAAAATGATGTATCTTGTGTTTATTTCGATGTCACGCGAAAGAGACCATCCTCTGTCGACCTATCAGCTGACAGCAGCGGTTTCTAGCTCCTCCTTCAGCGTTCTGTAACACTGGTGTCGGTAACTCAACAGAAAGGTGCCAAACACCAGTATGGTGTGATACACTTATTTTGGTCTCTTTCGCCCATCAAGAGAGGCTGAGGCAGATTCCCTTTCCTCTGATGATAATCAGTAGATCCGCCTGCAGTCAGCAGTGTTCACCGACCGACTCTCTCACTCCCACTGTGGAGTTTCTGCAGGTCGGCAACTCTTCCCACAACCGTGGTCCCATATGAAACCCTCGCCCACTGCAACTTCAGCTATGATTTCAATTGATTAATCACATGCATTTTGCTTCTTTGGACACCTCTGTGGAGTATTTTAATAATCGTATCATTGATGACTGCATCAATGTTGTTATTCTAGTCATTTTAGCTTCCTGTCATCTCTTTTTCCAATTGCTCTGATGAACTGTGATTATTTATGTGACAAGCCGCACAGTGACTTTTATTTATTTAAGTTACCACCATGCGGTCATAACATGCTAAACGCTCTGCTCAGATTCAGACTAAGGTTTTATAGGATTACCGACTGGGGGGGCCGGTGTCCACTTTAGTGTTTTGGACGCATTGAGATAGACCACCTCAGAGCTAAATTAGTGTGTTGTGCTCTCTGTCTGAAAGGGGAATAAGGGTGGCTTTTCTACGAATAGCTGTATTAAAACACAGTACATGAGAGCAGAGACAGAAGGAAAGAAAAAAACTGATGTCAGCTGTTGACACTGTTAAACAGCTGGTAAAGCAAAGCAACATCTTTTGACTTTTGTCTTAAGTTGTCTTTTTTTTTCTTTTTTAAACCTTGGATCCCCTTTATGACACAACCCTCCTCATTTATCTGGGCACAGGAACGGAATAAGAACACTGGCTTGTGACCCCTTAGTGGCTGGGTTTTGGCAAAAGGGGCAATATGGAGTTCAATGTCCGGCCCAAGGACACTTCAGCAGATGACAGGGCAAGGTATTGATCCAGGGACCTCCTGGTTGGAGGGCAACCAACTCTACCAGCTAGAAAAATACCCAATTACAGCCTATGCTGCCATTAACTCTGAAAATACCCCCATCTCATTTTTAAGCCATAACAAAGAGTCCTGGGCATGATGACTTAGTTTTTTTCTCTTTTTTTAAATTAATTGATATTCAGGTCCGTTGCAAGACGGAAAGATACAGAAGATCATTCCTGCCAGCAGCCATCAGCCTCCACAACAAGACATAAAACCTATTATTATTATTATCAATTAATATTATTATTATTGCTGTAATATTATTATTATTGCTAAAAAAAAAAAAAAGAGAGAGCCCTTGCTACAGTGATGAATTTCCCTTTATGGGACAAATAAAGTATTTTTCATTTCATTTCATAAATCCATTGCTGCTAAGTTTTAATACATTACTCCACATCATTTTTATTATTTTTGAGATTTACTCTGTTGTTCTATTTATCATATGTGTCTTCATTTTATCTGATAACCTTATCTATCTAGAACAGAGTTCGTTTTTTTTTTTTTTTAGAGCTCTATAAATAGCTTGACTGGTGCTGTCAAACAGACTGGACAAACCATGTATCCATCTGCTATAACAGCATTAAGCAATTCAATAGTAATGCTCACAAAACTGTGGCTACATTCATTCATGTCTGACTGATTTATTGGTGCACACAGATGTCATCTGATTTCCAACAAGAGAGGAAAAAGAGACGACTGTATACTCACTTTAACACCAAGAGCACAAGCAGGATGTTGATGAGGCCTAACGCTGCAGCCAGTAAAGCTGGGGTGGTGTACATGTTGAGCTGCAGGTCGATGATGTTCAATGTGACACCTTGCTCACCGATAAATGACAGACAAGCCTGCAGAGCTGACACATACATAAAGCCATGAAATGTTGACAAAATTAAATAAAAACCACTGTGTTCTGTTGTATGTTATTTATAAAACCTAAAGAAACAGAAAGTACCTGGCCCAAGGATGAAACCCAGAGCCTGACAGGCGCTCATGTTTGCCATGGCACCAGTCCTCTCCTTCAGCGATGTAGCACCAGCAACGAAGGACCTCACCACGGCAACGTTACCTGTCATGAGCCAAAAAAAAAAAAACCTCATGTTTGTGAGAGCGGCGTCGTGTAGTTAAATATCTCCATCTAGGTTTAGAAACAAGGCACTTTTTCAGTTTTGAAGACTTTCAAAGGTTTCTCGTGATACCTGCTCCGAAGCCCACGAACACTCTGGACATGAGCAGGTGGTACTTGTTGTGAGTCTTGGGCAGGTAAGCGTAGGCATAGTAGATATTAGCCGACAGGTTGATGAAAATTGAGCAGATAAGCGGCTCTCTGCGTGGCCGGTGATTGGACCACAGGCCAAAAACAGGTGAGGCCACCATCTGGCCCAGACTGTAGGCTGCTACCATCCATCCCAGGAAGCTGGCGTTAGCGCTTTCATCGATCTGTGAGAAAATGTCAAAACAGAGGAAGTAACTAAGCTTCAAAGAAAACAACATACTTAAATATCCAGTTTGACTGTGAGGCTGCAGCCTCGGACAACAAGTAGAACAGGTTGTAAGGGTTGCACTTTTTATTTTTTTTAAATGCCCAGTCGGTTGAATCTATATTTGTTTGTAAATGAATTGCACATCAGTGATTTATGCTATCATAATTCTTGTGCAACCTTTTGCACACCTGATTTGTTTTCTGATCACACTTGATTGTAAATGACGCAACAAATAGTGAAAGTTTAAATGAAGCTAAATTCATGAAAGATTGACATTACTGTCTCATTCTTGATGCAAAAACATTTCACTCACAGTTTGAACCTGTGCACAGAAATGCATAATACTTCGGCTAAATGTAGTCGCCAAGATTTTTTTTGTGTTGTCTTTCACTTCCTTTATTACACCGGAATGACTACTTTAAATGTCAAAACCAATAGTATTTTATTCTCACAAATGATAAGAATCTTTCAACCAGGAAATAGGTGAATGGCACATACCTTTTCCAAAGTACGGCCACAGCGATGTGATGACAATTGTGAAACCTGAAAAGGCATATAAAGCATAAATTAATGCACATGCTTTCAAAGACTTTAAACAAGTTTCAAGTTGAAGGGCCACTGCAAGTAATTCAGTCTCTTGAAATGGTAGCTGCTGATTTTAAATTTATTAAAACCGGATCTTTCAGTATCACTTCTAACTTTTTCCATACATCACTTGCTCTATTTTTTATATGCCTTTGACTTGATGAAATATTCAAGTGCAAGTGTTAAAATTCCTAGAATGCTCCCTACAGGCAACAATCAACAGGGTTCTTTCTGTGTCAAGCTTGCATGTTGTCTGCATGTTTGCCTGAGTTATCTCTGGGTGGCCCCACCACTGACTGGCAACCTATCCAGGGTGTACCCCTGCCTTTCAGCTGAAGAGAGCCAAGATGGCTCCAGCAGAACCCTGACATACTGACTGGGAATGACCTCTCGATTTTGCATACAAACTGGAGATTAAATCCACTTGCACCCTCTGTCCGATTGTCCAGTCAAGTGTTTGTTAAGTTTCATTATTGCCTCACCAGAACTCACTAATAATTGATAAACTATACCTTAGTAGTGAAAATTTAACCAGCATACGACTAACGGATGGTTAAAGTGTAAGGTCATTGCTTGCAATCATGCAAATACATTTTTTTTTATAGTTTTGATGCAAAGACACTCATCAAAAGACATGAAGTTCACTAAACCGGGAAACAGAAAGGATGAAAAAGTTACAAAATGTGTCTTACATTTTACTAAACCATTAATACAAAGTGTTTTAATAAAATGATTGGGTTTAATGAAATGGGAAAGAAAATCCAACTAAAGGATTTTTTCAGGGATGTGAACAAGGCAATGCAAAACCAGAACATCTGTCAAAATGTGAGAACGAACTGCAACATTACAAAGGGACAAAAGCTTTAATGTCTTAACTGTTTTTGCAATTTTTTATTTGTTACTTACCTGAAATGGCAAAATGGATGTATATAAACAAATCAAATTAAGCTAACAAAAAAAAAAAAGCTTGTATGGTTTGCAAAGAAATAAAAGTCAAGGAAATGTAAGGATGCATTTATTTACTTTGCATTGTCAATAATATCCAAACTTTTCCCAATCTGGTAATTCATTCCACCTGAGTTCTCTAAAGCCACCAGTCTCTGACAATAAATTTTGCTTTTACAGCTGGAACACAGAACTTGCTATTTTATCAATTTCTCAATCAGTTGGTGTTTTTATGTGACTCTGGAACATAATAGTGTCAAATACTGGATCACAATGATATTTTCAAACAAACTGTACGCAGAGAACAGAAGCACAAGTGCTTCTGGCATTTCTTCACATCTTCTATGATTTCTCCAGTGGCCTTAAAAACACCTGTTGTTTTCATGATTGTACCTCTAGCAAGTTAGTCAAAGGTTTGCCTGATGTCACTGTAGGTAAAAGTCCTTCATGACTGGCAGTTGGCACGTTTTTGTTGGTGACACTAATATTTGCTTTTGGAACCCTGCTGGTTCCAACATTTCTTAACACTCCTACCTTAATTATATGGCATGAATGTCCTCCTTTTCATGCTCTATCCTAATAATCTTGCCACCTTTTGATAATTTACTTCAATACAATGTTTGTCCCCACTGATTTTTTTTGTGTTTGTTTTTATGTTTAACGGTGATATCCACATATTCTCTCCTAAATGCTTCCATCTGTAACGTGTTTCCCTTCTCACTGCCTTTGACTGCAGATAATTAGAAGTAAAGGTGTGTAGTCCAGGAAGTGTGTTGCTGAGATGTGTGTGAAAGGTCCAGAGGTCATGAGAGTGCTCACCTACACTGCTGAGGAACATTGTGAAGTACATGACTCGGATGGACCTCCACCGACTGATGTAGTCCTCATCCCGAGAGTCATCGCTACTCACAGACCACAGTGGTGATATACAGTTATTGATATAAATAGATAAACAGGCTGTCATGCAAGTAAATCAATGTGAGACGACTCTTGTAAACACAGCTTAGACCAGTAAAACCGGTGTATATTCTATTAATGAATAGCGGCCAATTCCTTGATGAAGCGGCAAATGATCTCTTACCTGCTCGCATCATCCCGAAGCAATGGAGTGGTGTCGTCTGATTCAAGATGGGACATTTTAACTAAAATAGTAACCCTGTCACCAAGTCGCCATGTAGCCGAGGGTCAGTGAACTACACCGTAAACACCTCGTACGTCTCCAGGAAGTCGGCTACAGGGCCAGCTAACGTTAGCAACTCAAAAACACATTTTACGGCCCAACATATTCGGTTGTCCGTCTGATAGTACGCACAGTATTAATCGGAGTCGTTTCCAATCAATATTTAGGTGAGGAAAAAGGCGGTACGCAATACTAAGCCTCACAAAACTGGACTATGACACCATAAACAGCTCTACGCTTGCGCGATATCAAGTCAAATCAAGTTAAAACTTCACTTCCGCTTTTGTCTTTCACAATAAATACTACTTATCGCGGTGGATCTGTTCCCAGCAATATTGTTTATGTTTTTCTTCGTAGTTTGCCTTATTAAATTGTTAAATTAATTCGCTTATGGTCACAACTAAGCCACTGTAATATTTTTGCTCAATTCTTTTCTAATGTGAGAAATTAAATGCTCTTATTGTGAAGTCCGGGTCCATTTAGGTATTAGGTATGTAACTTGACGCGTGCTCACTCACGTGACACCGGTGAGAACTTAAAACATAAACACTCCTCCCCCCCTTTTCATGGCAAAACATGGAGAGGACCCGATGGGTCCTGCATTCTTTTATAGAAAAAAAGGATTGCTCTAAAATTCAAAGCAATTGTGTTTTTAAAATCTGGATTCTGTCCTGATGCTTTTTACAACCCTAATTACAAAAAAGTTTTGTAAAATATAAATGAAGCAGAATGCAACGTTTTTCAGATCTTGTTTTCATATTTTATTCACATCAGAATACACAAAACACATCAGATATTTAAAGTAAGGAAATTTAGAATTTTAAGGTAAACTTAGGTAGGGTAAAATCCTATTTTAGTCAGTCCCTGGCATCAAACTGCTCAACAATCCAGGGCCTTCTCTGTTGTATTTTAGTTTCATGATTTACCAAATGTTTTCCATTAGTGAAAGTTCTGCACTGCAGCCAGGTTTGTCCAGCCGTCAGACTCTTCCACAATGAAGCCATGCTTTTGTAATGCATGTTGTATGTAATGCAGCACCTTCTTTGAAAAACATATATGAACTTTCCAAGCCACCCATTCCATTGTTGCAAATGCACCGCCATACCAGCAGAGATGGAGGCTCGTCCAGTGAGCACTGATAACAAGCTGGTGATGTGTGTATTCTCCTTTTTAGTCTGGAGGACACAGCATCCATGGTTTCTTTTCATTTTACCACAGGACAGTTTTTCAATTCCATTTTAAATGAGCTTTGGCCGTGAAAAGACAGTTGCAATTCTTTACATGTGGTTTCTTCTTTGCATGTTTTAACCTTGCATTTGTGGACGACACACCAAATTGTGCTCTCAGACTGTGACTTCAGGAGTTGTTGCTGAGCGCATACAGTGATTTCCATTACAGAATGATGCCTGCACTTAATGCAGTCACAGGTACCAAACTGTCATTTTCAGCTTTGTTCTTGTGGACAGAGATTTGTCAACATCAGACTCTCTGAATCTTATTGTATCATATTCTGTAGATGATGAGATTTTCAAAGTCTCTAAGTTTTATGCTTAAAATCATTATTCTCTTTTTACTGTGAATATGACTATTAGAAATATTAGGGATATTCTTCTCTTTTTATACTCAATCATGTCACTGACCTGTTGCCTATTAATCTAAATAGTAGCTTAATGTTCCTCCAGGTGTTTCTTTCTTGTACCACTTACTTTTCCAGCCTTTTGTTGTCCATGTTCCCACTTTTTTTGAGAGATGCTGCTGCCATTAAATTCAAAATAAGCATATCTTTTTCATGAAACATTAAAATGCCTCACTTTTTGTAATTGTAATTTTTAGGATATGACTGTATTTAAAACAGCACAAAGGATTTTTTTGGGGATAAAGTATCAGTTTCATTATTTTCTCATAGTCTCCCATCTCTGTTATCATGGGAAAAAAATACCCAAAGTAACTTTGGGCTCCTGTCCCAGCTGTCTATTCCCATAAATGAATATTGTTTTACAGCACTAGGTCATACAGGAGCTAGCAATCGATATGAGATCGATATGATCGATATGAAGAGTCTATCAAGCACGTAGATTTGCTTTTATCATTGTTGGGAACAGAAATCCCCTGGGATAACATTGATAACACGATAAAGGACATCTCAATTAGTTTACATTAGAGAAATGCTAGGGTTCTGATGGGTTTTTCCATTCTAAATATAACAATATTGAATAATGAATTGTGTTTGCGTAATGTTTGCACTTAACAGTGAGTGCATTTTTAAAACTATCTGTACCAACCAACAGAACCTGCAAAAGCACCTAATTTGCTAAAAACGTCTCAAAATAAATGTATCCCCATCAACACATCAGAGCCATCAGAATAAACAGTGACTGTGTCACTACAGTCCTTGATCTGTCAACATAACAGACTCTGTAGGTTAATAATTTTTCTTCTATAAGGATGCAGTTTTTCTCTGACTTTGATTTAACAGAAGTTAGACATCTTACTCTGGAAGACAACTCACATGGATCACGTCCACACTTCTACAGCAGCTGTTTGGTCTGCAGTTGGTTTAAAGATCGTGTTATTCATAGCGATGCAGTCTATTTTATCCTGCAGCATAGTCACTGAAAAAGTCCTATTATTATGGACTCATTTACTGACAAACTTCACTTATAATTTTCTCTTTTCTTTTGCTTGCCATTCTCACTTCCCTTTTCATATCCATGTGTCTCTCAAGGAACCTCGCACAGTTCAGCTGAGGTCATTTAATGTTAACCGGAAAAACTTATTTTCTTCTTGCAGAGTTTTGGGTGCTGCTAAAACAAACGTGTCTTCCGCCTCTCACGGGCCAGCAGGAACATGCGCAGCCAATCACAGGAGACGTATGTGTGTAGGAGGCGGGGCTTAAGTAGAGTACGGGTTCGACCCCTGTGAGCGTCTACATTAGTGAGACATTACAGGGCTTTCTTTTGTTTGGAGATGGAAACAAAATTATTATTGGTGAATATTGGTTGGGACACGTGCCCCCACCGCCCATGCTAATTCTGCTAATTCTACGCAGCTGGACTTTATCATGTGTTTATTAAATAAATCCACTACCATTCACATCAAATTGCAGTAAGAAACTGCACGTTTTATTTCTGGGTACAATTTAAATGAAAACGTAATAAATGAATTTAAAAAAAAAACGACAAAAGGAAACCCAATAACGTGCACTGACGAGGGCTGGATATTCGATGCAATATCAAACTCAAAAACTATCAAAAATATTCAACAGAAAATCACAAATGATTGTTTCTGTCTGTCTACCTCTCTCTCTGTGGATTATATATTAGGTTTTATAAATAAGGCTTCAAACCCTTTCTTAATTTTGTCCCACAGCCAGTTATCATTTCCAAGGGATTTTTTTTTCTCTCCAAAACTGAAAATGAAAGTAATTTTTCGGACCACGACATTCGTTCCCTTCAGTCGTCGAATCCAACGACAATAATTCATCGATAATTCATCGATAAGGGATTTATCCGAACTGAAATCCGCATCTCTGGTTTTTGATTGCACCCCGTTTCCCATCTTTATATCGCATATCTCGAATTTAATCTCGATCGAGCTGAAATTGCAAAGAGCAATGGGTAGGTCGACATTTCCATTCGGATTGAATCCACGTTGTTTATCTATGTCTTCGTTTTCTGTCGCATCTCTACTGATTTCAGGCTGACTGGACTGAAATGTTCATGAGGTGTAAAAACCAGCGTTTCTCCGCTTGTTGCAGCCTTCAGCTCTAATGTTTGACGTCTCGGTTTTACAGACCGGCGTGGATGATTCATTTGTGTTTCCTGGTGCTGTCTGCTCGCTCCTGGATGGCAGGTGAGTTCACACATTCACGTCAGTCATGCCTGTCTTTCATTGTTTATAAATTGTGTATTATTTATCTTTCTTAGATCACCGTCATTTCTCATTCCTCCATGAATTTCTTCTCCACTGATTTTACTTTCGGTTCTAAGCATAAATTTAAATGATATACCCCATACCCTTATGCTCTTTTAACAAAAGAGAAAAATAAGTTATTAACTTATGTAACTAGTTTACATTTTGTTTATCAGTTCTTTCGTTTCTGTCACATTGATTACAGGCTGGTTGGTGTGGCGCCATGCTTCCATAGCTTCTATGTTGGCCAGCAGAGCATCACCACATTGGTCCACCATGGCCATGTGGTGAAGGCTTTGTGGTTTGCACGCCTAACTCAGAATCATCATAACCAGTCTTAAAAATTGTTGTTGAAAAGTAAAAGACTTAAAAAAAAAAACTTCTTCACTTCAACGCTTAATTGTCCACCTCACTGTCCTATTACAGCGTGTCCCACATATGCCAGGGGCTGACGCATGAACTTTCTTGCAGCATACTGCCCCCATGTGATTGGGTGTGGTATTGCAAGAAGCATCAACAATAGTAGGATATCCAAACAACCAAAAAACCAAAAGAAAGAGGAGCAGCACAAGAAAGCAGATCACAAAGCACCTCACAAAGCACAACAGGGAGCACATGATGGTGGATGGAGTGACAATGGACTAGCAGGGGAAGACGAGACCGTACATAATCATAAGAGCAGATGAGACAATCAGGAAAGACAACAGGAGGAAAGAGAGGGAGGAAACATGACCAGAACTAGAAAAACCAAAAACCCTTACAAAAAAGACCAAGAAAACATAACGACTAACATTACAGCAGTATAACAAAACCTAATAAAACACAACAAAGGTTAAAAAGTCATCTTCTTTTTCACATAGAATTTGCACATAACCAGTGCAAAAAGCTGCTTTCTCTTTCATTAAGACAGTATTTGAACTGTTTTGACATCCAACACTTATTATTTAAGAATAGTTTCACAGTTTCTGTATCAGGTACATCATCTTCATAAAATTTATAATACCGTGGTTTCTGTGAGTTCATCTGTTTTGTGACATGGCTGAAAGAGAATCTTTCGAATTGCTTCCTCAAAAGAGCACCTTTCAAAGTCATGAATAGATGCGGCGTTACAAAAGAAAAGCATATCTTCACATCATAAGCTTGTACAGCCTTTAATGTGTCTTATCATTTTTTATTGACGGCAACAGAGAGGGCAGCATGGTGGCTCGGTGGTTAGCACTGTTATCTTACAGCAGGAAGGTTCCTGGTTTGAACCTCAGTAGGAGCCTTTCTGTGTGGAGTTTCTTCCTGGTACTCCGCCTTCCTCCCAAAGACACGCATGTTAGTGGTGGTTCTAAATTGCCTGTAAGAGTTATTGTGAGTGTGCATGGTTGTTTGTCTACATGTGACCCTGCGATGGACTGGAAACCTGTCCAGGGTGGACCCCTGCCCTTCACCTAAAGAGAGAGGGGATAGGCTCCAGCAGATCCCTGTGATCCTGTATCGGACTAAACAGGGATGGATGGAACAACAAAGAGCAAATTATAAGGAGATTAATTTATTCAATATTTATGTTAACGTTTCAGAGAGCATCACAGTCCTGGTTGGGTCCCCTGATCCAGTGCATTGTGGTCATACAGCAACGCTACCCTGCTGGCTCAGTCCACCACAAAATGCTGAGGATCTGGAGGTTCGCTGGTATCGTGCTGACCGTCACGTTGACACTCATGTCATGCATTACAAGGCAAAAAGTTTTGACCACGGGTTCCAGGAAGCTTCGTATATCGGCCGAGTCTCATTTGTTTCGAAGGACGCATCCTCTGGAGGGCTGAAGACTGGCGATGCCAGCCTGAAGCTTAAACGTTACTGTTGAGGATGAAGGGGATTACACCTGTTATGTCAACGGCTTAACGTCGCATGATAGCGGAACTGTGAGTCTCCGTGTCAAAAGTGAGTCATGAATGTAGATTATATGCACAAAAATGAAACAAGAGACCTTTTGCATCAAATGTTCATCTTCCTTCTTCAACGTCTTCACAGAGACGGGAAGCGCCCCACTTCTGTCCATGATGTGGAGAGAAGATAACCTGGTGAATGTGAGCTGTGAATCTGAAGGCTGGTATCCGCAGCCTGTGCTGCGCTGGTCAGACAAGACAAAAGATTTGACCCATGAACATGTAAAGTACAGCAAGGATTCCTCTGGCCTCCACTCAGTCAACAGCTGGCTTATCGTCCCCGGCTCATCTGAGGTGTCCTGCTCAGTTGGCCTCTCTCCAGATGAAGAGGTGCAAGAGGCCAGACTTCGTACTGCAAATCCTGAACTATCTTCTCAATGTAAGAGAACAAGCAGCATGTGTGCAACAGTTGTATCTAACTTAACCCTAAAAACAGAAAAACAAGGATTATTGATTTTTTATTTAGATTCAAGCTCCTCCTCAGGCGGATGGGTGGCTTTTGGGATAGTCCTCATGATCGCATTAGCTGCTCTGGGAGCAGTGTACTACAAAATAAAAGGTAAATGTCAGAGTCAAAGCAGGTGCAGCAGATTACATTTTAAATGTGTAGCCATAGATACTGTAAATATGAGCTTGGACTGAATTTAAACTTTGACATCTTTTTTTTTATTTCAGGGAAGAAATCTAAATCGCGATGTGACGAAACTGATGGTAAGAGACCATAGTCATGTTAAATACATACTTAGGGAATGACTTCATACCACAAAAAACATGCAACTGGCCTACAGTTGTCAGAAAAATACAATACAGTCTAGCTGGTATGTTTTGCTCCTGCTCCTAAACACTCTTTACGTACAGTATAGTCACTTTCAACAAGGCTGGCCAGCCATCCTAACTTCTTTCCTCTTCAATACAAAGATTCAGTCTCGTTACTTTGGGTTCAACTTTGATTTCCAGGGTGCAGCACAGGAAACTCCGTCCGGACACCATTAGATAGTCATTCAGCCAGTCAGAGGGTCAAAGCATTTGACACAGACAGAGAGACAACCAGACTAGACCGCTTAAGACATCCAAAACGGCGTGCGGTGGAGTAGGAACACCAGTCAATAACTGTTGTCGGTTTTGCAGTAAAAACATATTGATCCAAGGTGCATCCATCATCTTGGTTGTTGTGAATAGTGGGTCTTGGAAGCTGCTGGACGCATCATTACATAAACTCATTGCACTTGTTTCAGTTTGTTTAATGTCGGTGGAAATGGCTGTAAATGGGAGGGATACCAGACCCGTTTCATTAGAGAGAATGTTCACAAAGTGAAAGGGTATGAATGGCCAGGCTATCTGTCAAAAACATTGTAAAATTGTTTTGCTTCTTCAAATTATTTTCAAATACCTTGTCAAGAGTGATTGAGGGCATATAAGCAGCATGCAGTGCCAGTTAGCAGCGCATCGGACACCGATGTTTTCTAGATTGTGTGCAGCTCTGGTGTCTGCCAGTTTAGTCATGTTTTTTTTTTTTTTCTCTCTCTCTTTTGTTGATGCAGAAATCTCCTTGACTCTGTTTTGGTTCTGCAGGAAATCCTTTGTCATGCACCTTTAAACATTAGAATCAGATTTATGGTACGTTTTTAGGAAAGACTCCGGTGTTAAAACAGCCGGGGTCTCTTTGCACTCCGAATAAATATACATATATAGATTCTTAAATAAACCAAGGTAAAACAGTAAAGTCCTTAAACAGATGACATGGATTAGAATAAATTAAAGAAACTATCTGTTTAAGTTTTCTTATTATTTTTTTTTCAATTAAACTTGCAGGGATTAAACCCACTGGCTCCAATGAAGGTAAGAAAGACCACAGATTCCAAGTTTTTTTTTTTACAACATTTGATTGAAACTTTATTACATATGGATGCTTCAGCACTTAAGATTTAACAACTCGAGAGGAGCGATTTTATAAAGCATCTTACTATGTGCCACTCTCTTACAATGTTGAGTCACTATTTACAGTTATATATTAGACAGCCTTTTTATGACATAAGTTCAGAAATCAATCAAGTACCTTTTTTTTTTCAGAAAAGAAAAGACTTTTAGCAGACGGTAAGACACATCTGAAGTTATTTTTCGTAAAGTCAAAACAAAATCTTGACAGAATGAATTACATTTATCAACAGGTGGATTCTTTTCTCGCTTCCCACCAGAACTGTCAACAGCTCAACAGTTCTATGGTAACAATTCACCTGTTTTACCTAATTTTTTTCCTCTATCTCAACTTTCGCAAGTGTTTCTAAATTGACTTTCATTCTTCAACAGTAAATGTTAAACCTGAGGACACAAATCCCTTCCTCAAAATCAAAGATGGTATAGTGAGGGACAAAGGTGAAAGTTGTCCAGATGGAGGTAGAGTTACCTGTCTAACGGCTTGCAAAGCAACACCCGGCTTCTCCAGTGGACAACACTACTGGGAGGTTTCTTTGGCACGTCCAAACATAGAACCCAAGAAGTCCTGGTGGATAGGAGTTACAAGTGTAACTGAAACCCTGCAGCACTTTGAATCCTCTCCAAACACGTCCAATGGTTTCTGGTTTCTGTCTTCTTCTCCCATCAAAGAGGACGCTTTTCAGTTTAGCACAGAACCACAGGTACTTGTCCCTGTTCGGTCAAGACCAACAAAAGTTGGTGTGTATCTGGATTATGACCAACACATGCTTTCTTTTTATAATCTGGATGATGGCAGTTTAATTGGATATTTGGCAGCTACATTTTCAGGGGAAGTGTTTCCGTTTTTCAACCCTGGGAAAGGTGACGTTGCATCCATGGAGATATTACAACAAGCAAAGCAGGATTGCACTCTTGAAATGGAGAAATTAGAAGAATCTATTGCATAAAATAAACCTAATGTCATCAGAAACAGTTGGTACGAGAGGGTAAAATAGTGATCTCTTAACATCCTGTGCTAAAAGTAGCGTACAGACAATCTGAAAATCTACAACTGCTTCCAAATTATTTCCAAGCATGAACAACGCAATGATAATAATGTGTTGAAACCTAAATGAAAAACCCAATTATCCAGTTTAGCATGGATCATTATCTTTAACACATATAGAAATCACCATAAATCAATCAACGTCAATGAATTCTTATCCCAAATCAATATTTCTCCGAAGCTTACGTTACAACGGTAACCTTGAGCTAATATCATGAATGTTTTCCCTGCTGAATTAAATTCTGAAGTATAATTTGATTAGACTGCAACCGTAATAAGAGAATAGCAGCAGCAAGACAACTGAAATCTACTCCAGTGGTTCTTGGGATATTGACGTGTTTCAGTTGCAGCGCCCCCTATGGACAACATTTAAAGGACTTTGGCGTCCTTCCAAAAGATAAGTTTTGTTAATAACTTGTTGATGACTACAACACCAGATACAGGTAAAAAAGAAACTTTGGGCCACACCCACAACGTTACATTGTCATGTTCCTGAAATGATTTGAAAAACAAAATTTCTGAAGAAAAAAAAAAGGTTTTCTTCAGCATCGCCTCAAGATGAATTGCCACAGATTTTGCGAAAATCAGATGAACTGCCCTTAGACTAGCTGGTTTTACATTTACTTTTGTTTTTCAAAATTGGTGCTTTTTTCAATTTAGTTTTTTTTCTAAAAGCTCGTTACTGTGAATTGACTACTTTCTTGCACACGAGTTACAGCCTGAGAGGGAACGATGTAAATAAAAATCAGTTACACCGGCAGCTGAAATAACTCGTCTGTTCAAGTCAGCTGATGTTTGTGTATGTGTGCCAAAGTTATTATCGTTAACGAAAACGAATGAAATAACAAAAACTAGAACTAGTGATCAGCAGTGATGGCAGCGGCAAAAGTGGGGAGAAAGCAGCACAGTCCTATTTGGACCGGCGACCAAACAGCTGCACACGTGAAGATGCATTGATAAATACCGTATGTTTATTGAGACTGGAATGTAAACACGACTATGTGACTCGATAGCCTTCAAAAAGTTCAGTGCTTCACTTGAACCAAAATTACAACCCTAATTTACAAAATAAAACTGAAACTAATAAAAACTAAACTAAAACCAAGTATTTCAAAACAAAAACGAATAAAAACTAGCAAAACTGCTCTAAAAACTAATTAAAATTAACTGAATTTGGAAAAACTAAACAAAAAATAAATCAAAACTAAAACTAATGGAAAATCCAAAACTATTATAACCCTTGTGTGTGCATCTAAGAGTAACTACTTTAAACATTACAATGATCCTTTGCCACTTCGGGGTTTGAGTACCGCAGTTTTAGTGCTTCGCGGATTTTTTTCAGAAATATATTATAATAAAAAAATAAAGAAATAATCGCTGAAATTTTGCGAAAATGCACCCCACAGGAGACGAGAGGCTGCAGTTGCCAGCGAAACATAAAACAATGACTCACAGCCTCCTGTAAGCAACACGAGAAACGCAGACGGCCCAGAACTCTAGAATCTGTGCTCTGATTGGCCGAGACGCATTTACCACAGTTCAGAGACCAGAGGCTGTATAGGAAACAGAAAGACCACAGTTTAGTCTTTGTCTTGTGTCACTGCAGTGTCTCGCTACTTTTTTGCGGTGTTTAAACATATTTTAAACACATTATTTAGGCTCGGGGGGGGGGGGGGGGGGGGGGGTCCGGCTCCAGTTCGCGGATTTTGATTGTCTCGGGGGGGCGCCGGTCCCCATTAACCGCGAAAACTAAGGGATCACTGTATAAGAGGTACCATGTTATTGTTTTAAAGCAACATCAAGTTTGTTCTGCACCTTCAGTTTATACCTGTAAATGCATTGCATGTTGGTACTTACAATGTGACATTTTATGAGTTTGTTTTGAGGACTGTGTCTGCCAGTTATTGTTTGTTCGTAATTGATTTGTTACTAGTTTATCTACTCAATATTATTGTTATTTGGAAAAAAAATGGGATAAGATTTTTTTTCTTTTTTAAAAAGAAGAAATGAAAAAGGGAATAAACAGAGTAAGAACACAAACTACTACTCATTGCAGAAAAGTGGTACTTGATCTATATTATCAGAACGGGACACAGTTCATTGACCATCCTCACCACGTACGGGGAAATAAAACTAAACATAACTGCTCAGCATCCTGCACCAGATACTCATGTTTCCTAAAGGCAACAGGAAAAAAAGATCCTGTGAGAGGGATGGTGAGGGTCTTCAATGATGGCTGTGGCCCTGTGCATGCAGCGGTACTCATAGAGCTCCTTCAAGAAGAGGACAAAGGTCCCAGTAATCTCACTTCCTGTCTTCACCATCCTGTTTAATTGTCCTGTTGTTTGTGGAACTTGGGGCTCCCAAACCAGGACGTGAGTCTGTAGATGTGTACAATGATCCCTTATTTTTCGCAGTTTGGGGACCCATTCCCCCCCCCCACGTAAATGAAATCAAATTAAAAACCCCCAAAAAGTAGCGAGGCACTGCAGCGAAACAAGACAAAGGCTCAACTGTGCTCCTTCTGAAAAAATCCACGAATAACTAAACTAAAAACTAACTAAACTTAAACCGCGAATTGGCAAGGGATCACTGTATACTTTCAATGGTTTATGTACCTTTGCTGAAAGAGGTGAGGTGGCGGTTGAAGAGAAACCTGCCTTTGCTTTACTTCTTTAGTAAAAGTTTAATAAGTATTTGCTAGACTGTATATGTGGTAAGTATTTTGACATCTTGTATTGTAACCTATTTACTTTTGTATATTCACATGAAAATTGAACTACATAAACCCACAATAAAGCTACTGGAAGGTCAACTTAAGCCCCATCAGTAATTGGATGCCTGGACCTTTCCACGTAGTAGTCGTCTTCATTTCAATAACTTTCATTACAGCAAAACGAATCTTTGGTTACAACTGCTGTTGCAGGAACTACCATATAGGTGGGTTTATTTATCCACCAATCAACCTATCATCAATTTATCTTTAGTGTATTTGGTATGAAAATTAACCTTGATTTTGAAAATGGGAAAACTGAGAAATGGAAGTGAAGGTAGTAAGGGGCTTCAAGCTTCTTCCCATTCTGTGATTACTTCATATTTCATATTTGTATTGCACTTGTAACTCACCGTTTTTGTATATTGTTTGTGTGTGATAAACATATTTTCCACGATGTAATCCAAGAACTTTGATTTTGATGTTTAACTGTCAGTCAATTTTAAATAATTGCAAAATAAAATATTGTAACTGTAATTGTCGTTTTTTTATTTCTTCATTTCGCTGTTTTCACAATGTAAAATTCACTTTACAATCCAGTTTAAGAAAACACCGCAAAATGTCATACACTTTCATAAGTACAGGTAGTATTTACACTATGTACACCAGAACACATAATCACTACTGCATACTTTCATACATTAGGAAGTATTTACACTGAATAAGACTATATGTTGATTCTGAAATACATTATTTTCAAAAATCATGATACGAAGTCAGTTCAAGTAGCTGTGCCTTGACACGTACTAATCTATGATCATGATATAGAGGTATGCAAGAAAACACTCAACAGGTGCATCATGGTCTGAGACATCGAAGAATACTTTTTTTTTAAATACGTTCATCAGCTCAGAGCACAACGTCAGTATCAAACACAAACTGTACAGTTTCATACGGGTCCGCAAGACATGTAGCCTTCCTGTGGCGACGTTCAATGATCAGAACCGTTGGTTTCTTCTCCCAAAGCTTTACACATTCATGTTTGGTCAACAGCCTTCAGTGAAAGAAAACGCTGGGTCGTTGCTTAAGCATGTCCTGGTGGTCTTTAAAGTCTAAAGAGTGCATTGCTCCAAAGACTTTGGTTGATTTTTACCCACTCGTTAAAAGTGTCCGCCGCTTTCAATCGACTAATAAAGTAAACATGACATAAAAAAATAAAAGCATTCACTGCGTCTGACCTCACATGTAAAAAGGTTTGTTTTAGTTTTTTTTCCCCCCTTAACTGGTTCAAACACTGGTTGAGAGCAACACCGAGTACACATTAACCCTCGACCATCTGACCCCTTAGCTTAGTCACTTTTATTACACTACTCCCTCATGACCACGGTGACGACACCTGGAATGAACACACATTTCAGGTGCTGCACCCATGACATAAAAAGAAAGAAACAGACACCCCACCTCGACCCAGAGTTTCTCTTTTCCTCGTGACTGCTGGTGGTTTATACATTATGGTACCTGTCCTCTTTCAGCGCTCCGCTTCGCTCTAGCTGACGGCAGCAGCACTTTCCCTCCTCCCCTGTTTCTTCAGCAGCTGGATGCGGTTGTGAACGTAAAACTTGATGGCTCTCCAGTCTCGCTGGTTGCTCACCAGGAGGGGGCAGAGTTCCAGGCAGCGTTCGCAGTCTGCCTTTGCAGGGACCCGCAGTTCCATGAGATTTCTCTTTAGGTGAGTCTCCACCGCTACGCGCTCCGCCTCCGACCAGGGACGCTTCAGTACGCCGCGCTTTCCTGTGGAAAGTGTTGTAAGGAGTAAATGAAGACAAGCAGAATACAAATAAGAAGTCTTCAACAAGAGTATTGATGAACTATTACCTGATTTGGGTGGAGTACATCTTCTCTTAAGGGCATTATCTACTGGTGGGCTGATAGTAGGTGAAGGAGTGGGAGCTTTCTTCTTGCGGGGAGGCCGACCGGGTCCCTTCTTCTTCACCATCACCTCTATCTTCTCCTTAACATCCTCCTTTTCTTCATCGGCCTCAGAGTCTTCTGAAAACGAATCTGCAGAGTTGCCAGACATCACTGTGGAGAAAGAACAAAATAGAGAAAACAAGGCAACGTTTACAAAATGAACAAATAAATAGGCCTCACTTAGGTCTGGGGTGGTGGAAGACTCGGGTGGGGGAGAAAAAAATAATTAAACCTTATCGTTTTTAGTCATTAATGGGCTCAGACTTTTATCAGGTTTCAGTCAGTGACATGAAAAGGATTCCTTCAAAAACAATTATCAAACATTTGACAGAAGTCTAACTCTAAAATCTCACGGGAGGCGAGCTGTGTTGCAAAAGAATAACAATGTAAATTGAAAGCAGAGAAAGCCTGGGAAGAGGGGAGTTATATGACGGATGGAGCAGAAAGGGTATGTTAATCTAATATAAAACAATAAAAAATTCAAACAATGATTCATGTCTGTACGTTTACCAATTTCAGAAACAAAACTGCATGTTTTCACAAGCAACCTTTAGGTGCTGAATAAAGTGGGAGCTCATTTAACTATAACCATCGAAACTTCACTGCATGAAAACTGGGTCTTGCACACTACTGGAATTCAAATATGACAGGAAATGTGCCATTAAAAAAAAAAAAAAAAAAAACCCAAAAGAAAACCCACTATGTTCCGAAAGCACAGGAAATGGCAACTGCAACATGAAAAAAAAATCTCACGACAACCGCAAAAGACAAATCCTCATTAAATTATGATGCCACTGTTCCACAGTTGCTGCTCAATAACATTTCTGATCAACAGCAGAACTTTTCCAAAAAAAAAAAGTTTTTCACCCATTAATCCCTGTGAAACTATAACATGGGACAATGGGACTGAAAAATCCATTCAATTCTCCTGTACAATTCAAAAATCATGATGCTTATCAAAATTACAAAGCTTTTTGCAACACAAAACTTAAAAAGACAGTCATACTTGTCTCTTGGATTATCTGATAAGGCAGACAGTTAGTATGTCTTCTTCCTAACCTCCATCAAAAAACCACCTTCCAATCAAATTAACATAACTAGTTGACTAGTGTAGGATATGGTGCAGATTAGTTACCTGCAGGCCAGGGGTGAACAGGGTTTTCCTCATGTTTCATTCAAGTGGCAAACACCTGAACCGTAATTATGTTAAAAGTGTAAAAGCTGTGTTACTCGGCCAACAGAAACAGCATCACTCTTCAGTCCTGTTTTTCCCCAACTGTCCCCACTGAGGAAAAGCCACACCACTAATAACTCTCATTTTACTTTTCCCAGCATCCAGTCTTTTTTTCTTTTAGGCTGCAGCTGTCTCAAAAACAGACTTTGTTTTTAAAACCAGACTGGTGTTTTATGCATTCTTAGCCATTAAGCTTTTAAGCTCGTTTGCTATGCAATTTGCTGGCATTAACGCTGACAACTGTAACTCCTCTCCAGAGCATCTGATTGGTCACTAGAAACCCTAACAGCTCATTTCCCTTGACCCAAGTAAAACAACCGAACATGTCCCAGCTGTTTTTCATATTAATCTCTTAAGACTTGATTAGTTTCTTATTATTGGAATGGGAATTTTATGGGATTTTACTCAATAAAATGAACAAAAAAATGTGTTTAACAATTGTCAACCTTTAAAAGAAAAGGATTGTTTAATTTAAAAATAAAAGAAAAATTACAGATTCCATAAAAAATGCACAAACTTTACTTTATTAAAAATCACTGCTACTACTACTATTCAGTTCTTTGCCATCAATTAAAAATTAATATTTTTTTGTATTTTTTTCCTTTTCTCTAAAAAGTCTGCGATCAATAGCTCCAGACTATAAAAACTTTACTGCCGAGAGTTGTGTGAAATTATTTGGCTGGCTGAAAAAGTACGCAGAAGCACAAGGTCATGCATGAAATGCAGTCATTTATGACATAAGGCCTCACATTTTACTACTGAAAACTAAAACCAAAAAAGCCAGATGTGCTCCCTTACCGTCTAACTCGAGACAGATGTCCTGCAGGCTCATCCCCCTGAACAGCACGCCCTCCCTCTCTCCATAAAGAACAACACGACCCACTCGGCCCATCAGCGCTGGATCGCGTACGATGGTTGAGCAGTTCTGGGTCACGTGGTATTCTCTCTCCAAGAAGTCCTCCAGGCGTTTAATCCCTCCGCCCTGGCCCTCACCCTCCTCTAACAGCAGCAGCTGGGTGAGGATGGCAACCTGCCGCCGCACTCGTGTCGCCGTCAGCGCTCCGGCGTTCTTGGCCCCACTGGCTCGAGCCAGATTTCTCAGTAGGTCTGTACCGCGGAGAGGCGTCGCAGGGGAGTGATAGGGCCGAGAGAAAACATAGGGGCTCTCGGGGTCCACACCTACGTTGGGGCTTGTCCGGAGGAGCAGGTCCAAGCAGGATTCACAGTGTGGTGGAAGAATAAGCGGCTGGACTCGACCGCGCTTCCCTAAGACGCCAGCTCGCGGGAGGTGACAGAGCACCTGGCGCTCAAAGGGGGATAACAGAGCTTCCATGCCAGAGGGGGACATGGTGCTGGAGCTGGACTGCGGGGCGATACGATTGTGATAGTCCTGGATAGTGAGCTTAGCCACCTCACATTCCCGGTGCCGATTGTAGAGGATGAGTAGGGACAAGCTGGAATGGCAGAGCAGGCGCCAGGCCTCAGCAGAATGAGGGGAACGGGTTAAAGAGAGGAAAGAAGAGTGCTGCTGGCGACGGAGATAGATGACCAAACAGGACAGGGATGACAGCAGCGGAGACATGTGCTGTCTGTGTGTGCTGGAAATGAAAAACAAAGAGGAGAATGCCATTGATACAACATCTGGAATCATAAAACAAGTAAATGAAAGAAACATCACCAAGAAATATATGATGGACAATAACAACTGAAAAATTGCATCAGACGCTACATTTAAAAGAAAAAAAAAAATCTTCCACACCTTACAACTTCTCCATTCTTCTCTGGTGCATCGTCTTCTCCTTCTCCACTCAGCTCCAGATCTTCATCTGGATCGATGTCTGGCTCTGGTGTAGGAGGTGGTAGCAGTTCCTCCGGATTTCTTGAGCTCTCATCCTCAGCATTTTGCCCCCTCTCATGATTTCCTCCGGCCTCTTCTCCGGCCCCTTCTGGGAGTAGACGAGGGCGGCGGTGATGGGCTTGTTACTCGGGATACCATCGAGGGTGTGGAGGGTTTTGCAGCAGGTTGCGGTAAAATAGGCCCCTTTTTTGCAGCTGCAGGCTGAGCTGAATGAGGCGGCGAAAGCGAGAGCGAGAACGACACGTTGCCTGCGTTGGAGCGGGTCGCCGGGGGTTCCCTATCCCTCTGGAAGAGGGAAGGTGGGGTGGAGTTAGAAGCTGAGGGCTGCGGGACAGCAAAGGAGTGGCCGTGGGAGGCGGAGGTGGCGGATGACGATGGGTGGGGGTGTGACGCACTGCCGTTTGAAGAGCTGTGGAGGTGTGCCAGCTCCATGGCCGTTCTGACGTCCGGCTGGTTGGCGTGGTACTTCTCCAGATGTCGTGCTAGGGAACGAAAGTGACGGCCGCAGTACGGGCAGTGCTGGCGCCGGTTCCCTGCGGCGCTGCCGGAGCTGCCGATGTTTATGTTGATATTATTGTTTATGTTAGTGGTTTGGGGTGCCAGGGTGCTGACTGGGGGCTGAGGTCTAGCAGGGGGTGCGACGGGCGCTGGGCGGGAAAAGGAGGAGCAGGGGCGGCCGGGCCCCCTGGCGGAGGTTGGGGCGGCCTTCTTTTTGGAACCAACTGCCGTGGACATCTTGCGCTTCTTGCGACGGCGAAGCATTCGTCCCCTTATCTCCTCAATTTCTTCTTCTTCATCGTCGTCGTCGTCATCGTCGTCTTCCTCCTCTTCATCTTCCTCTCGATCCGAGTCACTGGGCTCAGAGTGGGTAAGTGGGGAGGACGAGGGTGATAAAGACCAGGATGGAGTCAGGTAATCAGAAACGGAGAGAGACAGTGGGTGGGGGCCACCCTCTTCATCCTGGGTACGCAAGCATTTCAAATAAAAATAAAAAATATGGTTAAGAGGTTAAGGTTGTTGTATTTGAGCAAAACGATCGCTGTTATAAACAAATTCTCATAGGAGTCATTGCAAAGCCATGAAGTCAAAATATCAATATCGTATTTTACTTCTGGCCACAGAGCAGTATGAGGGTTTGGCTACAGGAAAAATATTCACATAAAATGTGTTCATGGTTAGTTTGTAATTGTTGCGCAGTAAGAGAAACAAAGAATGACAGCCCCATCTCTTCTCTTTACCCTCACATTACTGGCTCACCATCGCATTCTCCCCCCAGTCCGTCAGGCTGTAGTCCACTGTGATCTCCTCCCCCTTTGCGATGTCTCGGATTGCAATGACAACCAACCGCACCTGGGTCCCGCAGTGGACCTCTCGGATCCGGCAGTTGGGGGGCGGATGGAAAAGCACAGCTCCACGAACACCGCTCGCTCCATCCTCACCCAATTCCGGCACGCTAAAAAAAACACACTGGGGTTTTTAGCAACACAGTTCCCCCGAAGAAGCACGAAGAAAAGGATGTAAAATGTCCCCCTTACCAGAGCTGAGAGGGATCGAGTATGGACTGCCAGGTGGAGGGAGGCGGTCTTCTGCACCCTCTGGATATTGGCCATCACCTGGGATGAAGGCAACTGTTACATTTCAGCGCTCTATAATCTTCTTCTAATCAACAACAGATCAGTACATTTTCCCATAAATATCATCAACAGATGGGAAAGCGAGTTTATGTGTGTTTGTGCATATACCAGGGCTGTAGCTGTGCTCCGACATGCTCTCCTCCTCCTCATCTTCTGTCACATACGCTCGGTCACACACCTTTACAGGTGTCCCCTTCCTTTTTCTCCCACACACACGACTGTAAAAGCAAAACAGAGCAGTTAAACACAACGGTTGACTCTGGAGTGGGATTGTGTATGTTATCCAGTCAGAGAAACTGTGAGACCTGTGTAGATGGAAAGCAAAACAGATTATTTTGTAGCCATACTCTTGTGAAAACTGACTATTGCTTTGAAGAGATGAGTAAGCTAAAGCGGCTAATTTAGGGGATGACTCGTTGGATTTTGTGCATGAACAATAGTGATAAAACTCTTCATGTTCGTAGTGGATCTTTCCTTGTATTGTATGCACCCTCATATGTATTGTTCACATCCGTTGTTGAATATTCAAGTTAAGAAAAAAATAATAGCATGTTTGGGGCAGATCATCTTCATTGTTATTTCCAGCTGCTGCCTTGAGCTATTAAAAGTAACACATTTAAAGTTAGAGAGCAATCATTACATGAATGATTTTTTTTTTTTTGCATATAGAAAAGGAATTTCAGATCCTACCACTCAAGCTGCATTTAAGTACACATTTTGATGCCAGGAGTGAACATGCGTGCTGAGCGCTGGCCACTTGTGACTGCATTTCCCAGAATGCATGATAACTGAATAGGCTCTGCATGAGACCTGTTGAGAAACTCCTTTTGCTTGGTGTCACTGATGCCCTTTTTCCTGTACATGTATTCACTACACCGGACAGTCGATAAAAAGTGACCTCTTGCACTGACCAACACGAACCTGCTTCACGATGTTGAATCGGCTTAGATAAAACAAGCAGAATGAGTTCAGTGGGGCAGATGATGCATTACAGGCTGAATAAGACCACAGAGACAAACTTTCACTGACTATCCAGAAATTCCTGAAAGCCCATTACCACCAGCATGTAAACGTTCACAGAGAGGGCATACAATATAACCTGTCCATGAAATACCTGCAAACAGAAATAACCTTCTTCTTGCTTTTTATCCCAAATATGTCTTTAACACAGATGACTCAACCACAACAAGGGTATGAACTATTTAATTTGAAACAGTAGTCATGAAGGTGACATTATTTTTCCACTTGAGGAAAAATCTAGTAAAAAATATTTTCCATTATTATTACTATGTTCAACTAGACAAGCAATTAACACAAAGCCATTTTGAAGCTTAGAATCTTTTTATGTTTATACAGTTGATGTTTAAGGTTGATCTTTAAGCTACTTTGGGGCAGTCAACTCCTCGTCTGGCTCTGATTACTTTTTTTAAACACATTAAGACAAAATCCTGTCAGAATGACTCATTTTGCAACACTTCCCAATGAAATCCAATTTACTACTTTACTATGTGACAACACAAAAGATAACAAACCTCCATAAATTGGTGATGTTTGACGCAGCTTCTTAAACTATAACTAAGTTACTTTTAAAGTGGATACAGTAAACGGTTCAGAGAAAAGTGACAGGTGTGATAAAAGAATATCAGGAAGGATGAAAGGAAAGGCCCGCGATGATGTATGGTTGCATGATGATGTATGGTTGTATGATGATGTATGGTTGTATGATGATGTATGGTTGTATGATGATGTATTGGTTCAGAGACGGTGGCACTGACGAACAGACAGATGTCAGAGTTGGAGGTAGCAGAGGTTAAAATGTAGCGATTCTCTTCGGGAGTGACATGGATGGATCATGGATGAGTACATCAGAGGGACAGCACATGTTAGATGTTTTGAAGAGATGGCTTGGACATGTACACAGGATGTCAGGTGAATATATAGGTATAAGGATGATGAGGTAGGACCTGACAGGCAGGAGGCCTAGAGGAAAACCAAAGAGGAGATATTTATGGATGTAGTTAACATACGTGAAGTGAGTTGATATGAGAAAAGAGGATGCAGAGGATAGGGTTCGATGGAGGCAGATAATTCGCTATGGTGACCCCTGAAGGGGACAGCCGAAAAGAAGTTGATTATTCAACAGCTGTATTATTAACATCATTGTCACGACTGAAACTTATCTGCGACTTAATGCTCCCATTGCAGAAATGATCATGACTCCTTCTTATAACACCTTAAATGTTCTGAGTCTGCACTTCTATATTAACCCCGTTGTTTTCCAAACACAACTTATCTGCACAACAATGCATGGCTTATTCATCGAGTTTGGTCATGGCCAACTGTTGACAGATGCATTTTGCTTGGGGTCAGCAACTTCTGTTTACTCAAAGACAAACAAACCACGAGTCGTGCTGTGCACTGGCTGAGCAGCCCATTCAGTGCTGGGAACTGAATAATGTTCATACTGGATATGTTGGAGGATCGGTGGTCCGCCAAATCTTAACATGTGACTGCGATTGGCAACGTGAGACAAGTGAGCTGCAGGGTGAAAAAGCAGATGACTCCTGCAGGGCGCATGCTAACGTGAATGCTAAGCCAGAGCTAGCCCGTTAGCTTCCCAGCAGCTAACTGGTAGTTCTGCGCAATCAAAAACATGAAAAAAATAAACGGCTGGCTGTTAAATGCAAGGCCGGCTGGATGGCAGGAGGTTAACCCTTACGGGCCAGACCGGCTGCAACCACCGGCCACACAAAATTCACCCCCCCTTTCTTTATTTTCTGCAATATAACGACGAAACCATGCACGCGACCACAGGCTTCTAACGTTAACTAAACATACACGCACGAGCCTAGCGCGTGCGCTCCAGGCTTTCGCATTTTGCACACAAATCTCCGGTGGAGGAAAAAAAAAAAAAAAAAAAAAAAAAAAAAAGAACCGGTGAAGGCGAGGGCTCGCTGTGCTCACTCACCCCCGCGGCGGCGGCGGCTTGCTACCATCACCGTCGCTGTCGAGGGTCGGTGGTTCTCGGTAGTCAAAAGGCGACCGAACATTCTCCGCCATTAGGACTGCCTTCCCTACCTCTCGTGCTCCGGTAGATCGCACACCGCGCATGTGCACAACATCCTCTGGGGTTCAACTGGTAAAATGGGGTGCACCCACCTCCTCAAAAATATATTGATATTTTTACTATGGATGTGTGACAGGAACTTGAACTGATTTCGGATGCAGAGATAAAACACAGGAAAAAAAGAGACCACATTAAAGGACTAATGCGACAAATGTGTGTTGGTGCAGGACCGCAGCCCCATCAGCGCTTTAAATTATTACAGTCATCAGAGGCGCTGCTAGGAATTTCAGGCCCGACGAAAAAAATAATATTTTGCCCCCCCCAAAACAAACAAAAAAAAAAAAAAAAAAACAAACAAACAAACAAACAAACAAAAAACTGATATTAAAAACTGACAAGTAGTTGTCACATGTGAGTACTTCTATAAATAAGGGATGCAGTTTGCTCTTTCCCTGCACCACCATGCAAGATGTCAGAAGAATCATAAGAAAGAAATGCAACAATATAAACTATGCCAAGCAAGTTAACGAAAAAAAAGTCCAGTTGCAGTTTTTTCTCTACCTTTTCCTTTCATTTTTTTTCCAGTAAGGAAGGACTTACATTCATGTCATTGTTTTTGAAATGTTCCAAATATTTGAGAATATATTCAATGTGTTTTCAATATTCTGTCTTGTCAGTGATTTTTTTTAAATGCATCACACTCTTGTGTACATACAGTAAGAGTAAACTTTAAGGAATATATTTCCAGTAGATAAATAGTAAGCCACAAGTAATATGCTAAGCAAACTTAAAGTATACAATAATAAACTAAAAATAGGGACTCAAAGTATATAGCAAGTACAATGGGAGTATATCAATAAATGCACTTGCGGTATACTTTAAGCACAAGAGAGAGGGATATACTAAGTACATTGATAGTATATAGATGAGTGTACTTGTATACTTAAAGTATACAATAATAAACTAAAAACAGACTCTAAGTATATAATTAGTATCCTGGCAGTATATCAATAAGTGTACTCGTGGTATCCTTTAAGCATACAAGAAGGATATACCCAGTACATTGATAGTATATAGATGAATGTACTTGTTGTAGACTGTTGCAAACTTAAAATAAACTTTCAAGTATACTTTTATAAACTTAAAATGTTCTAATTTAGTCCGAAAAAGTATAAAATCAGTATACTTTCAAGTACACTAAAAGTATATGGTCTGAAGTATACTTGCTATACCTGTACTTATACTTAAGTATACTTTTAAAACATGTACTTAAGTATACTACTTTTTGCTAAGGGTGCCCTATCATTTTCTTCTTGGCTTAATAGGAAAAGAAGTAAATGCTTTTGAAAAAAAGAGTGGAGTTTATAGTATAATCATTGAGGAAATGAAGGGAACCTCCCCTGTTTTGTTGTCCAGGATAAAGTCATCATGTCCCTCATATTTTGAGGTAACGTCTGCAGCAACATCTGTGCATGTCAATTTCAAAAATGGTCTTGCCATTAAAAAGTGTTTCATTGTCTGAATTAAAGTAGATAGCCAGAAATAGGTTTGTTGAAATTCCCAATATTATGACAGATACTTACCTCTAATTCCAGCCTTTCACATGTACCTACAGTTAATGGTACCAGCACAACTTTTTCATGTACCGCAAGTTATCTTGGTCCTTTCATTTTATTTTCTAATTTATTCCATTGTTAAGATAACACAAAGATCTCCGGTTTTGTGGCTAGAACAAAGGACACTGATATCTCTCTGAGCGCATCAATTTTGAAGATGTGAAGCAAAGCTGGTGCTGTTTTAAGACATGTCAGTCTTTTCTTGACTTTGGTTTAAATTGATCAATGCAGTATTTACAAAAGAAAAGTTTCAAATAATGTTTTCCCACACATTATAGGAAATGGTTCCTGAGAAGAAGAAGAAAAAAACACCCTAAAATAAGTTTCAAAATTGACCTTCTGTCACACAAATTTACCCCTTATTTATGGAGGCACCCATATAGACTACAGCACCTTTCTACACAAGCCAATAAAAGACTTTAAACAGACCAGCAGTGCTGTGTTACTGTGAAAGAGCACCTCAGCATCCCAGATGTTGAACTGCTGCTGCTGCCTACTGAGAAAGTTCACCCGTGTTACCGCCTGATGCTACATGTGATGTCATCTGCACCCCAGTGGACTCATGATGATTTTTGCCAAGCTTCTCTGCTATGCGTCCTGTTGTTCAAGTTTTTCAACTAATGTTCATTTTCATTTTTACTATCCTTTAACGTTTTCTGAGAAATTTGCCCTTTCAGCATTATTCTGTTATTTATTATGTACTTCTCTTTCTTCACTCATTAGGAATCTTCTAACAATTTTTGTAACGATGGATCTGCTCTCATCTCAGACCAACATAAACTACTGAACATAAAGTGAAGTGACGAACCTCTATTAATATGATGTCACCTCACTAGATTACCCGCAGTACAGATGAACTTTACATACATACACAGAGGTTAAGTTGCTTTTATGACATTGCCCAAGATTACGCTTGTTTGGTCTTATTCACTCATTTTCTCTTCTGTCATTACTTTCTTAGCCTCTGTCGTGATGTCCACAGTGGCTCTGTGAGCCGATTTTATTGTTGCTGATGTGAAACAACTGCCTAAAAGTTGGCAAATATTCCTCGAAAGGGGAAATGCTCAGGCTACTTTTCTAAGTTTGTCAGGAATGCAGAGATGAGACAAAATTTTAATTTTTAACTCTTTCTGAACATATTGGTTTTGATTTCTTTTTTAGAGTACTTGAGTATATGGACTTCATAAAAAAGAAAGGAACACAAGCCAATGTCAAGAGAAGAAAATGATTAATATGTTGTCTTTAATCTTCAATGCACATCCAGTTAATCTTCACAGAAATCAAGAAAGCATGGCATTCAGAAATTTACCATATAAGCAAGTCTGGAAGTCGGATCTCATTCACCCAGCGGTTGTACGCTGTGTCAGGCTACAGTGACGTTGTTGTGGTACAACACGTTTGATACTTTGGGGACCAGACGGTACAGTGCTACTGTTAAATATCAGTCTAATGCAGTAGTTTTTAAACAATTTCCTGGCCTCGAAGGAGTGATGCGGCAGAAAACAATTGGTCTAACATAAAAAAAAAAAAAAATGTGGACAGTGCAGCAGCACATTCAAGTATATTGTAGGAGAGAACTTGGTGAACAGAGCAGCAAAACATGACACTTAATCACAAATCGTGCTAAACCGTACTTGACAACAATCTTAATTGCTATTATTCAGTTTAGATATGTTGTTAGCAGTACATTAAAGGCTAATAAACCTGTTAAAACAGTAATGGCTACACAGTCAGCTGCACATCAGTCACAGTTTATACCAGTCAATATTTTTGGTAATATTTAGCAGTTAGTAGATTTCGGAGTGTTAGAATTGCAGATATTTAGCCGTCAGAGGAAAGCTATTTAAATAAAATAAATTATACACACCATAAAAAATAAAGATAACAGTCTAACTCTGGCACTGCATACAGAAAATCCACCTTTGTACAACTCTGAAAGGCCTTTTTTTTTTTTATGTCAAAGGAAATACCAGACATTGCTAAACCAGAGGTCATTCTAACACTTGCTGTGGAAATACCAGTGTCTGGGGAAAAGCTGTCTACTTGGCTTTGTTAAAAGGGGCTTAGTTGTTTAAAGCGGGTCCTTTTGTTCACCTCAAATGTTCACAAAGAGCAGGCCACAGCAGTTTCTAATCTCAGTTTGTAATACATAAAATGGAAAGCTGGCTGTTAGTGTTGAAAAAGTTCAATCATAAACATTGAAAGGAAACAGGAATTTAGACCTCCTCTGTTCCTTCCCTCTCTTTGTGTAAGACATGGAGGGTCTGAGCAGCGTGGTCTGCCCAGTGGATCAGCTCCAGCAGCACACGGAAAATCCAGACTTTGAGGCCAAAAACTCCCGCGGTACCATCAACTTCCTAAATAGAAAAGGGAAAGATGATCAGATCAAATATCTTTATATATGTGCAACACAGTAAAATGGTTTTAAATCACAAGTTGGTTCTTCAAAATGCTTTTCAATTCACCCACAACACACACATGGCGTCGCACTTTTAATAATTTATACACAGTGGACACACCAATGAGCAACATCATGGCGGTTCAGAGTCTAGCTTCAGGATATGCTGGGGATCGAGCCACCGAATGACCACTCTACCAAAAGGACAGTGACTTGAATCAAGCAGAGCACATGACCCATGTTTCCTGGGAATTCCTCGTTCGTGGGAAAATAATTGCAATCCCCAATCTGTCGTTACTGAAGTCTCTCAGCAAAGAACAGACACAAACCTTTGGGGTGGACACGCCATCTACTCTACTGCTTTTATCTTTGGATTAAACACAAATACTGCCTGTTTTTAAACCAGTACGTTTCCACTTTAAAAAAACTAACCTTAGTCATATACGGCAATTTATTATGATTTTCTATATAATCTTGCAATTAAATTATACTGAAGTATATGGGTCATTCTACAGAGTTGCATAACATTTGTGTGACATGATAGTTTCCCAAGAAGTCCATAGATATCCATCTTTTATGTTTTTTAGGGAAGATATAAGTATGAGGGACAACATGTGGGTTAAAAGATAAGTCTTTACTCCCTGTGTGTGTGGTGGGATGTTAAAGTTATGCAATCTCTCAAACATCCAGTGCAACATAAAAACACAGCTCTGTAGCATGACCTATATACAACGCTACTGTGAATCGTGTTTTCTCTTATGTAGATTTCTTTTTGTCTTTTTCCCTTAATCACAAATACTGATTTGGCCAAGGTTTTTTAACCACTGGATGTCCTTCCTGATACAAACCCGGCGCATTTATCTGAGCCTTGGACTGCCACTATGAGTGGCTCGGCCAATGGGGCCAATCTTGATTTATGCGCCTTTCCCAGGGTCACTTTAGAAAATGACGGGCTGTGGCTGAATCCAGAGATCTTCCGGCTGCTGGTGGTGCTGGTGGTGGGGGGTGGATCGCAGCATGAAAGACAGGCAATATGGAGGTAAATAGAACAGAAACAAATACGTCACCTCGTTGCACCGGTGATCGGGGGTGACTTCCAGGGTCGTGCCTTCAGTCTCCACAAGATCTTTGGTGGTGCGGAGCAAGTGCTCCAGCCGAGCCAGGACATTTGTCTTCAAGGCTTCGTAGTCGTCCTCCAGCTTGCCCCATTCCTCCTCTTCCTTCTGGCAGACACAGTGAAGCAGCCCCAGACACTGACGCAGCGCCGAGTGCAGCAGCTGCACCTGCTCCTCGGCGCTGGGCTCGTCCACCTCTGGGGACAGGGACACCATACGTCCGCCATCCGGGGTGTGGTCCAACAAGAAGGTCTCCCTCTCCTTCTGAAAAGCCCAGAGATGGTTGAGGGTGAGGAGTATGGATTTTTGTCTGTCAACCTTGTTTTAGATAAGCCAAACATCAGCTGAAGACTATGTTGATTATGTTGACCAATGAAAAAAAAAAGGTTTTTGAAGGGTCAATAAGGAGCACAAGCAGCAGAGAGGATAAAAAATCCAATACACTCTATCCATTAGGCATCCCAGGGGAATGGCTTGTCTTTTAGTATAATTACACTCTGCACCACGGCATCTCTTACCAGAACAACCAAGTACACACTGTGAATATTAAACATCTACAGTAAAATCCAAACACTTTCAAACGCGACAGGTAGCTAGCTTCCCCAGCACAAGAACATGCCCGCACTAGAACCGAGCCACAAATAACGGGAGACGGGAACGTGTCACAGCGTCTGACCGCCGAGGTTGAGCACGACCAGCGTGTGAACCCGTAACTCACATATAGCTGCAGCAGACGGGTACATTCGTGGTGAAGTAGGCGGGCTAGAGACACCGCTCTCCCCGTCCGAGACGAGCCAGGCACCGGCGTGTCCGCCGCGGGTAACGGCTGCTGCTCCGCCTGCTCTGCCATTTGCTCTCAAGCGCTGGTTTAACAAGGTGCGCTAGCAGCAGGCGGCGTTGACCGAGCAGGGGGGGGAGTAAAAATAAATAAATAAATAAATAAATAACCCCCCCCCACCCCCTCCTCTCCTAACTTTGTAAACGCTGGCACCGACACGAGGCTTTTACTCTAACGCGGAATGTTTCATGCACTTCTGTGGTCTGGACGCGAACCGGAGGAGCTTCGGTTCGCCTCGATGTTCACGTAGGAATGTACGCAGGCAGAGCAACGACAGGGTTTAATTGGTTCCGCAAGCCACAGTGGCGTTTCAGAGGGGGGGCACAGGAGGGCCTCTTTTTAACAGATGAAGGAGGAGGATTTACAAAAATCTGAAACTGAGGAATGACAGGAACGATTACAATGTAAAGAATGTTACTGGATTGCAAGTATTCTGTTTTGTTTATAAGAAAAAGCAAGATGTTGTTGTCAAGTTGAACCTCATTTCAGAGTCCTGAAAATAGCCCCCCTCCCGTTTTTTTCCCGATTTTCTGAGCTGTGTTATATATTTTTATTGTAAAGCAATACTAATAATGTTCAAGTTTGTCACTATATATGAAACCAAAAACTGTCAAAATTAGGTATTCGGATATGTTTCATATTGGTTTAAGAATCTGAATAATAATATTTTGTGCCGATAAACTATGGGGCCCCGTTTGGGTCATAATTCAATGAATAAATGAGTCTATTATTATGAAATACAGTCATTTATTATTATGAAATATTTCCCATTATTATGATGATTGTTTCATTTTTCATAAGAATTAGCTTTTACATAATAATGGCTTTGTTTTTCAAAAGAGTGATCTGTGTGTCAATCACAGCAGAGAGGGCGGAGCCATTTATGTGATTGGCTGCTCTTCCATTCAGGCATAAGTGACAGAACAGTGGTCAAGGTTTCCCATAGCTCAGTCCAAGCTGCCATAGCCACAATCAGACTAGGAGCGCACCTTGATGACGCCACGGCCCGGTGCTAACAGGACCTCACGGCCAAAACTAGTCGATGTCAGAGCGTAGAATGGAGAAGGATCAGCCAATGAGCGTGCAGGTCAACCACTGGTCCCGCCCAGTGGCAAAATGTCATTATTATGTAAAAGCTCATTCTTATGAAAAACAAAGCCATTATGTAAAAACTCATTCTTAGATAAAAAAGACATTCTGAAATAAACTATTATGCATTAAACTAAGATTAAATAATAAAAATATATGTCATAATAATTACATTTTTTTCATAATAATGGGAAATATTTCATAATAATACACATATATTTCATAATAATGGGAAACATTTCATAATAATGGATACATTTCATAATAATAGACACCTGTATTTCATAATAATAGACTAATTTATTCATTGAATTATGACCTAAACGGGGCTCCATAGATAACTGTCTCTTGGTATTTCTTTAAATGTATCTGAACCAGCAAGTTACTGTTGTAATAGTGTGCTCTATTTGTAGTCGGAAGTCAGAATTTCTAAGTTCCAAGTTGGATGTTTTAAATGGAACTGTGTACGTACTCGTCACACACCCCACCCCGCACCTGTAAAAAAAAAAAAAAAAAAGTAATTTTTTTTAATGTGTTGCAAACTATGAAAAAAGGCATTGTAATGAATTAGTTCCAAAACGAGGGCTAGCAGTAGCAAAGGCTAGTCCAGTGCTTGGAAGAGCCATGTTTGTTGTTTGTTTTGTTGTTTGTTTTGGTTTTTTACTTTGCAGCCAAACACAATTAACTTTGGTTCCAAGTTCTGACCTCCGAGGTATATGGAACGTAACTCAGCCAGCTATCTATGGCGCTAAATCTGGATCATTATTAGTTTTGTTGTGTCAGTTTTGTTCAATCAGTTTTTCACTGTCAATCAAGTGAAAGTGGCATAAAAAAAGTGTTTGTTCGTTTAATGAACATCTCACAGTACCTACATACGGAGCCCTGGAGGTGCCATGGAAATTATTTTTTTTTATCTCGCGTGCACGAGTTTTTATCTTGCGCAAGTTAGGTGTCATGAATATTGTTGTTTTTTAAATTCTTTTTTTTACAAGTTATGCACATGCGAGTTACTATTCTGCAGTCAGTGAGAACAGAACACTGGCCAATTGTAATGGGTCTAGACCAGGTGTGTCAAACCGATCCATGAAAGGGCAGTGTGGCTGCAGGCTTTTGTCCAACCATGCAGATAACACAGCTAACTCGTTTTATTCAATCAACTGAACTGGTTAAGACCTTTAGTGAAGACAGTTAGTTGATTGACAAAAACAAGTCAGCTGTGCTGCTGCATGGTTGGAACAAAAACCTGCAGCCACACGGCCCTTTCACGGATCAGTTTGACACCGGTGATCTAGACAGTCTCATCATTTTATTCTTTAAGTTAGGAATGCTTCATAAAGAGATACGTAGAAGCTTAGCCTTATATGGGTTTATTTTAAACTGGAGGCATCTTATCAGAATCCTTGGAGAACACAAACTCAGCCGTCGACAGTTTTCGGACTTGCATGATGTCATTGGTTTTATAAGCAATCGAGAGGCCCTGGGAGACATAATAGTTATCGGTTAAAACGCCTTAATTTTACCTTCTATGGTGGTACTTCTTTCAAGCCTTTGAGCGAGTGGAAGTGTGTATGAAAATGTGTGCTTGTTACAGTAAGTCGCATGTGCGAGATAAAAAGTTGTGCGCACGAGATAAAAAAAATAATTTCCATGTCACCTCCAGGGCTCCGTACCTACATACCATGAAGGCAGCGTAACTGAGAAAGGTTCTCAGCCTTGTCAGTCACGATGTCCTGCCCCTCACACCAGATCATGGCCAGAAGTCTGAAAAAATACAATCTGAATATGAGAACATAAAATTTGCAGCTGAAAAAAAAAAGCCCAAAAGATCTCAGAAATTTCAAACATATGTTAAAGTGAAAAGTGAAAGTGCATAATTTATTCAAAAGAATTTGAGAAATAAATCAAACCTTTTCCTTCATGTTTTTGAATTTCATTTTGTATTTTTACAAAGTTCAACATCAAGACTTCAACTTTCAGTTTCAAATTTTTGTTTTTCATCAACAATTAAAAAAAAATATATAACTAAACTAATGACACTGATTTAGCTTCATAGCCATCCAAGTTTTTTCTCCTTCAACAGAAAGAATTAGTCTTGTTTTTTCTGGACTTGACTTTGATTTCCAGGGCACAGTACCAGCAAACGCAAACAAACTGGACACCATAGGCATACCGTAGCCAAAGCAACAACCAGACTAGTGTCAAGAAATGGCCTGCAGTGCAGTAGGAACACTGGCGAATGATTGCTGTTGGTTTTGCAGAAAAAAAAATCTCTTGATCCAAAGTGTTATTGGCAATTCTACTGCCATCTTGGTTGCTGAGAATATTTATAAAGTGAGCCGGTATGGTTGGCCAGGCTATATGAAACACACCACAAGTACTGAAATCTACAAGGTAATTTCTTTGTCTTATCACATAATGAGTCAAAAATATACTGATATTTTTTGAGAACATTCATCATTAAAATTAGCATTGTCGGGGGAGAAAAACACACACACACACATACAAAAAAAACTTTTGGGCAAAGTCTCACGAAATGTTTCACAACAGAATTAACCTAAAAAAAAAACTATGAAACTCGTGCGTGCTCGGCTGTAAATCTACATGCCAGAATATAGGTTGAATGCTAAGCTGTTCTCCTCTGTGACGTTAAGGCAGCTGCATGTGCTTCCTCACGTGTTCAGTAAGGATTTGGTTCTAGGCTGCATTGTCTGTTTGCCAGTTCATTAATGTAAGAGCCTGGCATCAACTTGTCCAGTGCTCACAGATGAAATGCACTGATTTGTTTTAATCTAATGTCAAAGATATAAAATTTTAATTTCTTGTCAAGAATCAACAACAAGTGGGACACAATCGTGAAGTGGGAAAAAAAATGTATTGGATATTTTAAACTTTAACAAATAAAAAACTGAAAAGTGGGGGTGTGCAATATTATGTGGCCTCCTTGCGTTAATACTTTGTAGCGCCACCTTTTGCTGCAATTACAGCTGCAAGTCTCTTGGGGTTTGTCTCTATCAGTTTTGCACATCCAGAGACTAAATTCTTGAGCGTTTGCGAACAGCAGTCTTCATCTCTTTCCACAGATTCTGGATTGGATTCAGGTCTGGACTTTGACTTGGCTGTTCTAACACCTGGATACGTTTATTTGTGAACCGTTCTATTGTAGATTTGTCTTTATGTTTTGGATCATTGTCCTGTTGGAAGATAAATCTCCATCCAGTCTCAGGTCTTTTGCAGACTCCAACAGGTTTTCTTCCAGAATGCTCCTGTATTTGGCTCCATCCACCTTCCCATCAATTTTAACCATCTTCCCTGTCCCTGCTGAAGAAAAGCAGGCCCAGACCATGATGCTGCCACCACCATGTTTGACAGTGGGGGTGGTGTGTTCAGAGTGATGAGCTGTGTTGCTTTTACGCTAAACATATCGATTTGCATTTTGGCCAAAAAGTTTGATTTTGGTTTAATCTGACCAGAACATCTTCTTCCACATGTTTGGTGTGTCTCCCAGGTGGCTTGTGGCAAACTTTAAACAAGACTTTTTATGGATATCTTTGAGAAATGGCTTTGAGAAATGACTTTCCAGTACAGGGGTGCAGACACACCCCTGCACTGGTTTAAGTCATATCTTTCTGGCCGCACTCAGCAGGTTCAACTGAAAACATTTACATCATGTCTCCCTTTCCTCTGGTATACCCCAAGGCTCAGTGCTTGGACCTCTCCTATTCATCATCTACCTTCTCCCCCTTGGTAGTATTTTCCATAAATATAATATACATTTTCATTGCTACGCGAATGACACCCAGCTCTACCTGTCCACCAAACCCACCTCTTTCCTCCCACCCACCTCCCTCACCGACTGCCTACATCAGTTCCTGGTTCTCTTACAATTTCCTCAAACTTAACAGTGACAGAACTGAGCTCCTTCTCATTGGCACCAAATCCACTCTTTCAAAAATAGACAGTTTATCCATCTCTCTTGACAACTCCTCAGTTTCCCCCTCCCCTCAGGTTAAGAGTCTGGGTGTCATCCTTGACAGTACACTTTCATTTCAGTCTCACATTAATAATGTCACCCGCTCAGCTTATTTCCACCCACAGAATATCTCTTGTCTCCGCCCATCTCTCACACCCAACAGTACAGCTATCCTGGTTCACACTCTGGTTGCATCCCACCTTGACTACTGTAACTCCCTGCTCTTCGGTTTACCAGACAAATCCATCCATAAACTGCAACTGGTTCAAAACTCTGCTGCCAGAATCATTTCCAGAACACCCTCTTCCAGTCATATAACACCAGTTCTACAGCAGCTCCATTGGCTTCCAATCAAATTCCATATAACCTATAAAATCCTCCTCCTCACTTTCAAGGTTATTAATAACCTTGCTCCCCACTATACTGCTGAGCTCCTCCACATCAAAATACCCACCCGCACTCTCAGGTCCTCCTCCTCTATCCAACTCTCCATCTCACCTGCTCGTCTGTCCACCATAGGGTCGAGGGCCTTGAGCCGCTCGCCCCCCCGCCTCCGGACCGCACTGCCACTGGACATTCAACACTCGGACTCTGTCACCACATTCAAATCACGACTTAAAACTCACCTCTTCAGACAAGCATATCTGCGGACTGATTTATCATTGGACTAATAATCTCAGTATTACATTTTTTGTTTTGTACTGCATTTATATTTTTTAACTATCTTGTCTTTATTAATTATTTTATTGATCTTTGTACGGTGACCTTGAGTGTCATGAAAGGCGCCTCTAAATAAAATGTATTATTATTATTATTATCATCTTCTTGCCACTCTTCCATAAAGGCCAGATTTGTGCAGTGTACGCCTGATAGTTGTCCTCTGGACAGACTCTCCCACCTCAGCTGTAGATCAATTCATCCAGAGTGATCATGGGCCTCTTGGCTGCATCTCTGGTCAGTCTTCTCCTTGTTTGAGATGAAAGTTTAGAGGGATGGCCGGGTCTTGGTAGATTTGCAGTGGTCTGATACTCCTTCCATTTCAATATGATTGCTTGCTCAGGGCTCCTTGAGATGTTTAAAGCTTGGGAAATCTTTTTGTATCCACATCCATCTTTAAACTTCTCCACAACAGTATCTGGGACCTGCCTGGTGTGTTCCTTGGTCTTCATGATGCTCTCTGAGGCTTTAAACAGAACCCTGAGACTATCACAGAGCAGGTGCATTTATACGGAGACTTGATTACACACAGGTGGATTCTATTGATCATCATCAGTCATTCAGGACAACAATGGATCATCCAGAGATCCTCACTGAACTTCTGGAGTCAGTTTGCTGCACTGAAAGTAAAGGGGCCCAATAATATTGCACACCCCACTTTTCAGTTTTTTATTTGTTAAAAAAGTTTAAAACATCCAATACATTTTTCTCCACTTCACAATTGTGTCCCACTTGTTGTTGATTCTTTACAAAAAACTGAAATTTTATATCTTTATATTTGAAGCCTGAATTGTGGCAAAAGGTTGGAAAGTTCAAGGGGGCCGAATACTTTCGCAAGGCACCGTATACCATACTAATGTTAACCACGATGAAAAGAAATATCATTAAGAAATAAACAAGAATAATGCCAGAGGATTTTTTTTTTAAAAAAAGACAAATAGCAAATGTTAAATTCCATGACTGACACACACATTAAAATGATGAGGGTGATTTGGACTTCATCAATAACATCCATCCCTTCACCTTGTAAAAACACATAAACACAAGTAAACTGTTAGAACCTTAAAGGTTTGCTCTGACCTTCAGCAGGTCAATGTACACTTCAGTCTTTCCGTTTCGAAGATATGTGCATATTAGCACAGTCTGTAATCGTCTGTGTTAAAAATCACACACCCTGATATGAAGCAGCTCTGGAGCTACAGGATCTGCTGGAGCTGTGACCACTGTATATGTTTTATCTGTTATTCAAATAAATTATTTCTTTCTTCTTGTACGTCTCAATCAGTTTTATTTGCACAAAACTGTCCCTTCAGTTAATATACGTACCCCCTGTCAATATCAAACTCCCTCTATAAACCTCTCCCTCTTCCTTCCTCCCCTCACTATTACCCTCCCATGTAATTTCCCCTACATCCTGATGCCCTTCACCCACCTCCACCCTCCCTCCTCTGTCCCACAGCTCACCCACCCAACATATTTGTGGCACCTTGTCAGCGTCCCTTTCCCAGTGCACTGCCTGCTGGGGAGTCACGTGGAGGCCGGGGTGGTGACGGAGCTCAAAGTGAAGCTCGTGCACTGGGAGTCTGCTGGGGCCATGGATGACAGGGAGATGGTGGGAGCAGCGGAGAGCTGGATGAGCTGAGGGTGGCTGACACGATCGGGAGGAACAGTGTTGAGGTCCAGCGAGATGGGGGCTTGCTGGTGCTTTGCCATCAGCGTGACCGAATGTGAAGGCACTTGGAAAAACTCTCCCTGAGATGCATTTAGTTGAGGCTGTGCTGCAAGCGGAGGTGGCAGCTACAGCTGCAGAGTGAGAGTACCACTGGCCTCTTCCTGTCTCTCTTGGCTGATGGAGGGCAGCTGGGACATCCATGAGGACCGAGAAGGAACTGCTTATTACTGACCTCCATTAGTTGCGAGCATCTACCACCTCGGGATGGCTCTCAGCTTTATGGGCAAAAACAGACTTCTTCATCTCAGACGTTTTGCCCCAAACTGAGGAAGAGAGCTGGTAGGAAGCTTCCACATCCTGCTTCCTCATGTGCAAGTTTAGGTTTGTCTTCTGCCGGTAGGTGAAACCTCATATTTCACACCTGCCACAAGGTGGAGTCAAAGAAGAGGTTACAACAAACATTCACTGTTGAGGATTTTGCTCAACTATGTATCAGCAACCGTAATCACATGGTCTGTGTCTGTTTAAATATAGTGCCTATCATTTGATCTAGCATGCAACATACAGGTGGGTCTTCAAACATTTTGACAGTGACAGCTTTTTATTTTAGCTGTTTACCCATGCATATTCAAATGACTCATATAACAAATAATCATAAAGTGCATATTCTCAGCTTTTAAATTATTTACATCCAAATGAATCATGGAATTACAAAAGGGCCCAACTCCATGATTTTTGCAAAATCCAGGTTATCTCCCTATCTTGTACATTAGGTTAAGAGCTATCAAAACGAATTGAAGAAAGGCCCAGCTCCAGTTCATAAAGCTGTTAACTAAGGTGATGTTTTTTGTCTTGAGTTGAAGAACGGTCCAAGTACTGGAGAGAAAAAATGCTCTCCTGAAAAATATACCTCGGTGGAGTTGGGCCCTTTTGTAACTCCGTGATTCAAATCATAAGAGGTGTTTATGAATTTATCAAGCAAAGCTTTCTGTCTGTGAAACCTGTTTGATGAGCATGAGAGCCTCTGCGGTTTTTCTTTTGTTGTTTGTATTATCAGTTACGCCCATAAGGAGTCTGCAGTTCGATTCTAAATGTGTCTTCTGCACTTGGAGACGAGACAAAAGGAGTCGTCAATACCAGAGAAACAGGACGTTGTTGGGCACCCAAAGAAACAGAAAAAAAAAGAAGAAGAAGAAGAAACAACAGATCAGGGACATTAGAATTGGCCAAATCAACAATTTGATACATTAAAACTTCTATTTAAGCTGCTATGGGGGGAAAAACAGCAACCAAGAAAGGCCCGGCTGCCCATTTCACTGTTCACTGAAGTCTCTGGAGGACTTCAAATTTTCTGCCTCTATTTCCACATCTCAACTGTTTCTTTTCAATAGACTTTCTATATTTAAAACAGCCAAACATACTGTTCAGTGTGCAACAGCAATATATTTTTGCAAAAAGCGTGTTTAAAAGCAGCTTCAAACTGAGCCCAGCTGTGTTCCCTCTTGATAACACCGTCATGAATCATTTTCATCAGAACTTCACCCTTTTCATATGAATATGAATTGGGGATAATTTAAATTAAAAATGATCAGATACCTCCTTTTTGTTTCTCTGCCACTTCGACCAGCTTGTTCACCTTATAAATAGACACAAGCACACACACTACAAACAGCATCACTTGTTGACCCAACTAAAGGGAGTAAATTCGGCTTAGGTTTCCTCATGCAGCAGGACTCAGTCTTAAAAAGGAGTATTAATGAGGGTAGATCAGATTGCATTTTAAGCAGACAAAGACACCAGAAATAAACTACACCGCAAAATTACAGAGTGACACCACACCAGTTATGTCACTCCCAAAAACAGATAGTTGATTTATTTGTTTTTATTTCAAATAGGAATATTATTTAATATTTATTTTTTTATATTTTTTTTCACTGACAAATATATAGATTTGTTTCCAAATATATGGAGTTTTAATTATTTTTATTTTTCATTTATTTAAAATGAAAATGAAAAGACAAATCACAAAGCTGAGTTGTCCCGGGGAAATAAACTGCATGAGTCTTCCTGGTTGTTCCGATCAGCAGTTACACAATAATAATAACCTATTATTTGGCCTATTATGTCATTCCCGTATTACGTCTACACGGCATTTAATCTTGCTGATCTGACCTGTCACAGTTTCTTTTGTGAGCAGATTAGGTCTACAAACAAAAGGCCTTAATAGCTAGCCCATTTACAGGAAGGGCTTTAATAAACACTGGTTTTTGTCTGGTGTGTAATTATACTGTTGGACATAAGACATACAATAGTTATTTTTAAGGTCCTTCTGTGTTCATTTTATTTGACATGATCTTTCTAAAGTCAACAGACTTAATGCATCAGCTTCTCTGCCTTGTGGATGATCTCGTGTACAGCCAAGCTGAGAGAAAGTCTGAGGGCCCGAGCACAGCAGTCACAGACGTGGTCCGTTTGACCTGGAAGACACATACCAAGTTCAAACATTTCAAGTTTTACAGTATCACTTGTTTGCATCTCATGCAACTCTGACAGCGCGTTATCTAATCGACCGAATGGAAATTATGAAACGGTGCATTGCCAGTCAAAACCGGTCTAAATGAATTTCTGTCGTGTTAGCTGTATAGTGTTTTGTGTGGCGCCAAAGCCGCTGCAGACAAAAGAGACGCCTACGATTACACACTTGTAAGATGTGTTGGTATTTGATATGATGCTGAAATCAGGAGATGAGAAGGTTAGAAATCATTAAGGATATCAGTCACAGTCACTAAAACATTAACGGGGACATATTATGGGATTATTTCTTATTTCGATTCCAGGAAAAACAAACAAGCAAACAAAAAGACCCCACAGCACCTAGCAACAGGCAGAACCGCAGGACGAAAGAGACGGGATTTTAGCAGTTAAAAACAGATGAACATGTTACTGCGAAGGAGCATCTAAATATAAATAATTTTCCGTCTATGTCATCTGCTGAGAGAAATCCCCTATGATACCAGCTAACAGCTCAGTTGTAAACACAAAACCACCCCCATGCATTCTGGTTTCTGGAGATTTCTAAAGAGATTTCAAAGAAGCCTCATCAAACTTGCCAAAAGCTTACCAACTAATTTTTTTTTATTCTTTCTTTACATTTTTAAAAATTTATCATCATTGTATACTGCAGAAATATCATTTTCCTACAAAATAAACCCAGTATACAATTGTTAATCACTACAAAAGGGTACTTATGACCAGTACCGCGGGAAGTAGAGGTGCTGTTACCTCAAAAATGTAAAAACAACAAAACAAAACAAACAAAACAAAAAAACATTGGAAACAAGTGAGAAAAAATGTGGGAGGAAAAAAATTAAATGTTTAAAATTTACTATAAATTCTAGTGGTCTGATTTAATGTTTATTACAGTATTATTCAGTGGCGGGTCATGCATTTGGTATCTGGGCCAGTGCGGATATAACTACTGAATCCACCATGACGTTATAATCATACAAACCACCAATACAAAGAACGCAATATAACAAGAAGAGGGCGCTGCATAATTTAAAGATAACACATCACCATATTACTTACAATCGTTTTTATACACATATACAGGCGCGCAGCGTCAGGTGGGACTGGGGGGGCGGTACTCCTAATATATATATGTATGTATATATATATATATATATATATATATATATATATATAGATATATATATATATATATATATATATATATATATATATATATATATATATATATATATATAGATATATATATATATATATATATATATAGATATATATATATACATATATATATATATATATATATATATATATATATATATATATATATATATATATATATATATATATCTATATATATATATTATATATATATATATATCTTATATTCTATATATTTTCAATTCAATTCAATTTTATTTATATAGCGTCTGTTACAATGACAATTGTCTCTAGGCGCTTTACAGAGACCCAGAGCATGACCCCCGAGCAAATATCATTAACAAAGATTATACATATAATTATTATACATATATAATTATATATATAATATATTATATAATATAATATATATAATTGTATATAATTATATATAATTGATGCAAACTCTTGCTGCAGTTTCTGTCCACATGGTGGTTCCTCGCTGCTGATAGGCTTTCAGTCATTGTTGTTCCACTGGTGGGGCTCACACTTTGCACCACCCTTGTGGTAGTTTATGTTAGTAAAACCACTGAGTCACTGAACAAAAGCTTCATATGACACGAGACTGTAATTCATAGAAATGATCATAATTACCATCTAAATTCAGAATCACACAGACACTTATACTCCTGACAAATTTATGCTCAGAGCTATATGCGCCACATTGTTCCTTTTTTTAACGAAGACTTAACATACATTTTGACACGAATAATGAATGAATGGCATTTTAGATGTTTCGCTCAATAAATGATTATTCAAGATGACATGGCTTCTGAATAATGGTGATAGTAATAAACAGAAATGCATGCCATGAGTGGGAGTCATGGGAGTGTACTATGCTAAGGTGTGGTCGCCTCTGAACTGTTTGTGCAAATGTTCTGAATGTTAAATACCATAATTGTCACACGTAGCCTATTATTCACCGCGCATGCCTGACATGGTAATTCATGTTATTTGGCTGTTCTTGCTTTACAGGTCTCAGTTGACAGTCAATCCCTTTTTTTTAATATCCTCTAAAGCAGGACATTGTGAAGATAGATGACTTAGTCCATTTAGAACACATCTATTCATCATTACTGGATCAGACAAATGTTTCACATTATGTAATATTTATAATGTGTATTTTACTATTACTATACTGTTTATATGTTTCCCATTATAAGTGGTAACTTTATATAATTCATATTATTAATATTCCATCATTTCTAGTTATCGTTTTCCTTTTCTTTTTTTTTTCTTTTTTTCACTATTTTACTATAATTCATTTTGGTTTTCATAGTTTAGACCCATTGCTTATTGCTTGTTTTATCTCATCTCTTATAATCTGAAATACTCATCCATAACTGCTGTCCTTTTAATTTACATTTTTCATTCTTTCATTACTGTTGTCTCTTAATCCATCTATACTTCCTATATTTTATCAACTTCTTGTGAAGAGTCTTGCTGATTTCAACGCGGCTGTAAGGTGAATTTTTAAACTGTGTGATATTCTCCACTACCATTCATATTTCTCAAAGTTATATGTAAGTTATAATGCCACTCTGCACTATGGAAACTGATTTGGCAAGACTGTTATCTCTCTAGACCTTTTACATTTTAGAACATTCAGAAATGTTCCAGACTCATGGGAAAACAAGAAAACTGTTATATTTGTGCAAACACAAATCATGACTGACTATGACCTTTCATTGACCTTTCAGTGATATGTCATTTGTGTCTTCAGCCTGTCTTGGAAAAGTGGAGGTTGAAGTTTCAGTAATGTATATAATACAAACCAGCAGTTTACTGTAGGGCTGGGCCGATACGCTTTTGTGCCGATTCGATTCTCCTACGATTTTTGGGTCCCGATTCGATTTATATTGCGAAGTATTGCATTCCAATTTTACCCAGTATTGTGATTTTAGTATTTCAATTATTGAAGTATAACAAAATAATAAACAATAATAATAATATTAATATTAATATTAAAAATATTTAATATTATTATAATTATTATACATTATTTTATATAATTATTAATTATAATAAATAATATTATAATATCATTATATTATTATTTTAATTATTTAATAATAATAATAATAATAATAATAATAATAATAATATAATTATTCTTATATTATAATAATAATTATAATAAATATAAAATTAAATACGTTTTAATATTTAGAAAAAATGCGCAATTGCTGTAGTTTAGAGGTCTTCACAGTTCCACTTTCATGGACCCGAACCTGAATGGACCCGTGAAAATTCCACCCGAAACCGACCCGACCCGAGCTATTATCATAAGTTCGGGGTCCGAACACGAATGGACCCGCAATATTTGGACCCGGAACCGACCCGAACCGAGTCTTTAGTTTCCGACCACGAACCGAACCGAGTTACCCGAATAGAACCGAAACAATGCAGCCTATAGTTGCTAATTTAAAAGTTTTCTAGTGTTGAATAAAACTTGATTTTCTTTCCTAAAGTTGTCTTCTTATACCGGTTCACTTGCTACATAGGCTACGTGATGTAAACAACAATAAATCCACATCGTTATTTTCTTTGTGGATACAGATGCTATTGGTAGCAACTGCTAACACTAATAGCCTACAGCGGTCAGGACGTGTCGTGAATATGTTCTCTCATGCAACGTTATGTTGGCCATGCTTTACAGCTGCCGGGCATACCGCTAATAACACGCTACGGCAACATGATTGTTTCATGACAAACACGCTACGTTAATGAATAATTAATCAAACTGCCCCGAGTCCTGACATTGGCTGCCACCGCCAATATCTTTAACTCTTGAGTAAACACTGACCCAGCCTGTCAGAGAGCACCGACCGGACCTAAGACTAACTACCGATTCCGACCCGAACCTGGACCTGAGAACCGATTCGGGTCGGGTCGGAACCTCTGGTTTTCAGGTTGTTCCGAAGACCTCTAATGTAGTTACCCTCGACGCCTCATCTGATCCAGCTGTGAGTTTGTGGAGAGTTGAATCCAATGTCTGTGTGGGGCGGTGGGGGAAAGAGTTCAGGCTCTGTGAAAGTACTCAGCTCGCTGCACTCCGCCATTTTGTTGCGTGAATTTGCCCGCATTATGGTTACTATGGTGACACACGTGCTTCTATTTCCGGAAGTGTAGATGACAAAAGAAACTGGCGGAGACCAGCGAGCGGAGTTTTTCCACGGAGCTACCCGAACTCTTTACCCCACTATTAAATAAATAAAAATCAATTCTTGTACGAGAATCGATTTTTAAAAATCCCCAGAAAAAAAAAAATCACGATTAATATAAAAATCTATTTTTTGGCCCAGGCTTAGTTTACTGTAATACTTAAACCTAAACAAACACTGACTAATAGCAAAACTTAAGATTTAAACTTGGGTAAATTTAGAGTTCTGGGTGGAAATGTAAGATCAGATCAGAACTTATTGATCCAAACGGTGCCGTACTATTAAACAGGAAGTCAATACTCAAAACAGAAATGCAAAAGCTAAAGAAGAAAAGAAAACCTGACATCAAAACTTAAAAAAAGTATTTTTTCTCATCTTTTTATGTTTCATTCTAATTCATATTTTTCTTACAGAAATTTAGAATTCATTATTCCTTCATTTTGTGTGTATTACTATATTTTATGCTGCTTAACATTTATTTTACACCTCCCTTCCCTTGCAAAGTATTTCAAATATGTTGTTCGTTGAAATGTGCAGTTAAAAAAAACCCAAAAAACGCAGCTCAGAGGCTGCAGGTTCAGACCAGATTGCCAGGAAGCAAAGAGGTGAATGAGGGCAAGAGTTATTTTTAATATCTATTTGTTTTTTTTTTCATTAGTGGTAAAGAAATGCAAAAGCAAAAGAAGAAAAGAAAACCCAACATCAAAACTTAGCAAAACAGGAGCAAACAGAGAAAAAAAAACCAAATAAACCTGAAATCAGAACCCCAGGACCGTGACACAATCATTTGAAAAGTTGTGCACCAAACCCCTCAATCCTTTTTTTTCACCTGTTACATCTGACAGTCACTGCTGTCGTGACAGTTTTCCATTCTGCATTCATTTTTATGTCTCTGTGAAATTATAAGTCTGACGGTTTTTACCTCATGACATGAATTCAAAGAGGTTTTGTGGCACTTTTACACTGCTTCCCTAAAACTGTTGACAAAGGCCACACTGATGCTTTAGGTGTTTTCATCAAATGAATAACTCCAATTTTCAGTTGCAGATATGAGATGAACATATGTGCTTTATATTTCTTGAAGACTTCAATCCCAGTCAGTGGTTCTGACCTCGTCTCCACAATAACGTGTTCAGGGATTTTGCTAAAATTCTCATTGAGATAATAATCACAGAAGTAAAGAGCGAACTAAAAAAGTTCAAAAGCTTTTAAAGCTTTAGCCAACAGAAGAGGTGAAGCAACATGAAGAGGATGTGATGAAAATGGTCGGGGAGAAACAATGGAGACAGTACGGGGATTCATAGTCTCTCTTTAGGTGATTATCATTCCATTTTGTTTGCAACTACAAAATTTAATTCTTTAGACATGAAAAATATATGTTTCCATAACTGGACATGTACTCAACTTTTTCAGTCTCACTGTCAGGTGTTTTATGGTCATTTCATGTAGTATATTAAAAAGATGCACAAATCTGATGCTACACTTTCTAACAAATCAATACCTCACATATTTTCTGTTTTAAACTAAATTACACTGGGTGTTAAAAAGAAAAAAAACAAACAGTAAATCAAGAAGTTTCCTCAATCTGCCTCTTTCCAAAAAAGCTGTTACAATGAGAAAAATGTCAGGAAGTATTTTTTTTATGTTTCATTCTAATTCATATTTCTCTTACAGAAATTTAGAATTCATTGTTCCTTCATTTAGTGTGTATTACTATATTTTATGCCGCTTAACATTTATTTTACACCTCCTTTCCCTTGCAAAGTATTTCAGATATGTTGTTCTGTTGAAATGTGCAGTTAAAAAAAAACATCAAAAGAAACGCAGCTCAGAGGCTGCAGGTTCAGACCAGATTGCCAGGAAGCAAAGAATGAGGGCAAGAGTTATTTTTAATATCTATTTGTTTTTTTTTATCAGTGCAACTCATAAGAAAACATGCTTCGGAGGACAAGGCTGCATTCGGGTATGAAATGTATTCAGCTATCAGCCAACCAATCAACACAGTAAGCCTTTGATGGATAAGCAGCATCAGGGTTTGTAGATTTTTAAAGGACTGCTTTTGTTTTTGACTGGTTATCATACACCAAAACCAGCTCAACGGGAACACTATCTCCTAGACTGACCGTAAGTACCAGGAAAGACCGTAAGGTCCAGGAAACTGTTGTAATTTTTAATGCATATATAATAAGTGTGTATGTTCACACTATATTCACGAGCTAACATCTCAGCCTCCAACACACCATACCTGCAAATGAAACTGAAAAACAGAAGCACAAGATTACCAAGCTTGAGCTCCCATCCAACCATTCCTTAGCCCTGCATTTCTTCTTTTTGAGCCGTAGCAGGGTGAATCTGCTCATTGCACATGGAGCCCTGAGGGTCCACCTCTAGTTCAGATTGAACTTTGGCTGATGGACTCACACTATGTTCTCTTTTTTTTTCAAGCATAGTTTATTGTTGAATCAATATCTGTGAGATGCCTTTCTTCCTGAATCAGGAAAGGAACTTAAAACCATAATACTTTCACCACCGTGCTTGCAGCTGTTATAAAGTTCCTGACCACAAATACTGTCTTTGATGTCATCTACACGTGTTCACTATTACTGTCAATGAGGATCTCCTTCTGTTTATATAGTTACCAGAGTCTTTAACTTGATGTAGTTCTTTAAAAACATTAAAATGGACTCTAACTTGGTCATGGTGGCAGTTGAGTGTCAATGACACAAAAATTCAGGGAAAAGTCATGCCAAAAAAATAAAACATCCCCAGAACCACAGAAGTTAAGTCTCTGAAATCAGACAGGATAAACATGTAAGAGACATGCTCAAGGCAGAAAATGGGATGCTGTGCTACGCTTCTACCAGCATTCAAAAGCTGAAAAGTACATCACATGCTTCCTGAGTTCCATCACTGTGGTGTCCAAAAAAGATTCCCAACTGTCTGTATTTGGTCCAAAATGCAGCAGTGAGGTTTCTGATGAGGAATTCTCAGGAAAGATAATATTTCTTCAATTCTAGCTTCCCTTCTTTGGCTTCCTGTTAAATCCAGGATCGAAATTTAAAATCATAAAACTCATAGTTTAATATTAACGCAACAGAGCACTTCACTCTCAGGCTCCGATGGTTCGCTGGGCTCTTTCCTTAGTTTGTTATCTTTACTCTTCTTGTATGTAAATCTTTCTGAGTTTGCTGGTCTCGCTTTCCTGTCATCTCTGTGTCAAGGCCTGACTTTGATTCTGCTTGAGTTTTTTTTTTAATTTATTAGATTTGTTGCCTTGTCCTTGCTCAGGATTAAGTTTTGCACCAAAGAGTAGATTTGATGGAAGCTGTTGGCTTACTTCGCTAGGCTGTTAATAAGGCCAACTCGTATGAATTGGCATCATGTGAAAATTTGAAACTGTAATTCACTTGGAATGGGATGGATTAAATAATTTATAATACATTTGACTGGAATGTAATGTAATTGGGGGAAACTGGACTGCACTTAATTAGACTGGACTGAACTTGTTTGCCTTCTGTGTAAAGTGTCTCGAGATGACTGAGTGTGAACTGGTGCTATACAAATAAATGGATTGGATTGCACTCACAACAGGACACTGAGCTGTGTACAAACAGGAATGGAGAAGAAACAGGCAGCACAGTCAGGGAAGATGGCACAGGTGGAGTCATCGAGGAGAACAATGACTAAACAGAAAAAACAGGACTGAAGCTTCACCAAAAAAGAAAGAACACAAACAACCCAAAATGAACAACAGTAAAAGCTTTATACCATGACTCTACCACCTATATTTGGAACTAATGTCTCAGAAAAAACAAATGTCTGTCTGTACAAATATGCCTCAATAAATAAATCAGCAATTTGCATAGGAGACGCTTTCTTTGTCATTTGACTGTGTTTGCATTTACTGTTTTTCTCATGTAGCGCTTTTACTTTTTGGTTTTCATAATCAGCATCATGCTGTGAGGTGCAGTCACAGGTGCAGTTAAAGCAGGAAGAACTGGTTTCAGGAAATGATCGCTAAAATCTCTCTTGCCTTTTAAGTTTTGCTTATTCTTATCTGCAAACTGAAGATACACTCAAGATCTCAAGATTCACTCAAGATTCACTGACAATGAAAAAGTGAGTTATATTTTAAATTCTTGGACTCACAAATGTTAGATTTCTAAAAGCTAATTTTAGATTTCTTTGTCTGGTTCACGTCGGTTCAGGCAGTTGAACTCGACGGATTAGGTCGGGGATGAAGTTTGAACTAATGTGTTTGATACGGTAATATTCACTTGCAGCAGAGAGGACAGAAAAGAAGACTGTGTGAGTGTGTGTGTGTGCGTCAAAAAAAGAAAGAAAGCCAAGTGAAAGGTTCCCAGACCAGATCCTGTAGCAACTAGCAATATTATCCCATGTTGTTGCACTTGCTATGTTGACATCTTATGCATGAACTGTAAGTGGAATTCTGTCTTGCTATTTTTTTTTAAAAAGGAATAAGAGTTCCTCAGATCTGCACTGCTGGTTGTAAAACAGGACCGGTTTTTACTCTGTATTCTCTCAGCAGCTACTAGAAGGTCAACGCTTTGTTATGCTGCAGTCTGAAGACAGTGATCGGACATACCCTGCAGGCATCCCCTGTTTTCAGTCATAAGTGAGGTAGGTGACGTCTAACTCTTGCTTTGTTAGCCAACACCCCACCGTGCCTACCACACCTTTTTTTTCTTCTTGGATCCTTATGGTTAGATTATTATTAAAACATTTTTTTTTACTTACAATTAATTAGTCATTGTTGAATTGAACTGAATTAGCTAATTTTAGATCTGAGATAACCAGGTTTACTTTAAAATTAACAAACAGTTCAAAGCAGTTGCTGTTGACTCCACTGCAAGAATGATGGTAACAGCATATTCTTTCAAAGTTAATTGAATTGTAATGAATTGGATAATACTTTATCAATCCCCAAATGGAAAATATATTATTATTAACTGAGTGTCACGGGAGTGAGGGTGTGTGGAAAGAGGACCCAAGTGCAGGAGGTTCAAACAGCAAAAGGGTCTTTATTTAACAAAAAATTCAAAATCCAAAAATGTGAAAATCCAAAAATGCAAAAATCCAAACTTAACTTGAGTCCATGAAAAGAGGGTGAAGAGCACGGTGACAAGCAGACGGACATGCAGGAGTAAGGACAACAATACATACATACATACATACATACATACATACATACATACATACATATATATATATATATATATATATATATATATATATATATATATCCTTTTTCTTTTTTTGTGTGTGTCTGCATTGACATTCATGGTTAGTGCCATTGTCTAGCAAAACCATCGAGTATGTATATGCAATTTAATCTTATAGCAGACTTTTTTTTGTGGGAGTGTGAAGGGTGAATGTGTCCTTCACAAGTCCTCTCTGGCAGTAAATTCTAATGTCTTTATTTATTTATTTATCTTAAATCCTGATTTTGTCAAAGAGGACCAAAAAAAAAAAAAAAACCAGTAGTGAAACATTTAAAGACAAGACAGTTAAAGAGACACGACAGTGAGGGTGTGGTGTGTGCTGGGTTGTGGTGTGTGAGGAGTGTTGTGTAGTGGACTTATAAAACACGCAGGAACAAACGAGAGGCATGTGTGAACAATCAGACTTGACAAAGGGGAGGAAGAAAAGCTGAACACCATGAGGACAAGACAGACCTTCAAAGTAAAACAGGAAGCACTGGAGACATGGAGAGACGTCAACTTGACAAAACAGACAAAATACAAATTCTTGGTCATGGCTGACCTGGGCCATGACAGTAACCCCTCCCAATGGACCGGCTCCCAGACGGTCCAAAGAAGAAAAAAAAAATCCCAACCAACAAAACAGGGAGCAGAGCAGGAAGGGGCGGCGGGCCGGAAGGCAGGAACCAAAAAAAACAAGCAAAAAGTCACTTGGCCCCAAGGCCATAAGGCAAACGTTCAGGGAGTCGGCCTCGGCGCCGGACGGAGGCCCAGAACAGTCCAGGGGGGTGGCTTTGGCACCGGACGGAGGCCCAAAACAGTCCAGATGGGGGCAGCCTCGGTGCTGGACAAGAGCCGGGACTGGCTGCAGCTCCTGCTGCGGCCGCGGCCAGGAATCAGGAGGCAACAAGGCAGACGGCCGCAGTAGCTGCCGGAAACCAGTAGGTGACGAGGTGGACAGCAGCCAGGAACCAGGAGGCGGTGAGGTGGACGGCCCGGTGATGCTGGAGTTTCGGCCAACTGCAGCTCCTGCTGCAGCGCCACTGGTGGAGTCTCGGCCAACTGCAGCCCCTGCTTTAGCAGCTCAGGAAGGGTCTCGGCCAACTGCAGCCCCTGCTGCAGCGGCCGAGGGCCAACTGCAGCCCCTGCTTTAGCGGCTCAGGAAGGGTCTGGGCCAACTGCAGCCCCTGCTGCAGTGGCCCAGATGACGGTGGAGTCTCGGTCGGCTGCAGTCCCTGGTGCTGCAGTGGCGACGGGGGAGACTGAGGTGGGGACCAAGGCGACTCAAGCCCTGCCTTGCCCGAGACTGCCTTGGAGACGAGATGGGGAGAGCAGGTGTCGACCGCCTCAGGGACTGGGGAAGGCACGTCGACCGCCTCAGGGACTGGGGAAGGCGCATTGGCCGCCTCAGGAACTGGAGAAGGCGCATCGACCGCCTCAAAAAGAAATCTTTTGGCTGAATGAACTGAACCACATCACTTATTGAAGCAATCTGTTCATCTTCACAGTTCAGCTGAGCTCATTTGTGAATGAGGTGGCGCACAAGACTGAAGATACATGATTGTTTCTCTGCAGACAAATGACTTTGGTGACTCAATATCCCGATGTCCCCTGTGCTAATGGCTGATGTAGACGGAGGAAGTGGCTTCGTACAAGATGATTAGACTTACGAAGTTCACAAACAAACATGTGCCTTCTCGTTCTTTATTGTTTTAACAGGCTCTGTCAGTTAACACAAAATGCGGTAGCTGGGTTACCCCAGAACGCAAGGAAGCAAAAAGTCTTGTTGGCGCAGCTGCATCAGGATCAGTGCTCCTTTCAATGAGCATACAAATAGAAAACAGTGAATGTGAATCTTGAGTGATAGTCAGCAGATTAAGCTGTCAGAATCAGGCAGAACAAGTCAGAAAGCAATGCTCTTGGACCTGTGTAGACCAGTTAAAAAGACTTAAAAATAATATAAAACTTAAATGGGTCTTGTGCACATTATGAATGCATTGTGAAACTCCATTGAGAGACTGTTGTAGAGTAAATATTGTAGTGTCTGTTTGCAATGTCTGTTCTGGACATTTGCACATTGATTTTGCCACTCTTATTTTCTGTAGTTGTCAGGATGCAATCAGATTAAAGAACTTTAACATTTTTAATTACCTCCGCCAAGGAGGTTATGTTTTTGCCAGTGTTAATCTGTTTGTTTGTCTGTTTGTCTGTGTTCAAGATATATCAAAAAGTTATAGATGGATTTTGCTGAAATTTTCAGGAGTTGTTGGAAATGTGAAAAGGAAGAACTGATTTCATTTTGGGTGTGATCCAGAAGAAATCTTGGATTCTGGATCACTTTCAAATTTTCGATAATTGTTGCGCTTGGCGGAGGTCTGCGCTCTCCGAGTGCTTTTCTATTTGGATTATAAATGGATTAAAACAAAGTGAACTGAATTGGAATTTAATTGGACTGTATTTAATTTGACTTCACTGAATGTGTTTGTTTTCTGAGTAAAGTGTCTTAAGGTGACTTTTGTTATGAATTGGCATAAGTGCAGTTAAACTGAATGGAATTGAATTAATATGAACCACAGATTTTAGTAAGTTTACTTTCTTTAAATAATGAAGAAATTTAGCAGATAATGTCAGAAAGGCAAAGCTCTTAAATATCTCAGTGGTGATCCTTTGAAAGAAAAACACAAAAAGATTTATGTGTGTGTGGAGTAAATGTCAGTGGTAAAGGAGTGCATCATCACATTCTGTTGTTTCAGGCAGGTGAAATGTTTCACAGGCAGACAAAAAGAGGATGGAAACTACGTATACAGGACATATAGAAGCTTTTGTATGCCGGAGGTGTGAAACTGTTAAAGGAGGAATTCTGTGAATGTATTACTGGCTTGTTTGGTATCTCTGTAACACACCCTGAGGCTCCTTTTTTGTTGTGAAATAGCTCTATACAAATTCTCCTTTTTAATGTGTCTTTGCAGGTAGACCCATGGATAACTATCAGTAGGCACCATGAACTTTGGACATTTTTTAATCCTGCTAGAAGGTGAGTCGTGGCTAACTTCGTATGCCTGTAACATCAGGATTACCTGTTTGGGACAATATTCTAGGGGGGATTCAAAACAAATATAATAAAGATCACCTTAAATTGAGAGAATTATAATGATCAAGTTAAGGATTATGTGAGGAAAACAAAAATCTGAACATTCACACTTCCATCATGGACAAGTGTGTAATTACCTCCACCAAGGAGGTTATGTTTTTGCTGACGTTTATCTGTCTGTCTGTCTGTGTGCAAGATAACTCAAAAAGTTAAGGATAAATTTTAATGAAATTTTCAGGAGTTGTTGGAAATGTGAAAAGGAAGAACTGATTTCATTTTGGGTGTGAAATCCTGGATTCTGGATTACTTTCAAATTGTTAATAACATTGTGGTCAATGGGGCCAAAAATTTTGTTTCTCAATATCTCCTTTAATTATTGCCCAAAACTCATGAAATTTGACTCAGGGATTTACAACCTCTATCAAATTTCAAAGGCTGATCTGGATCTGATCCAGAACGCGGATTTTATCGCAATCTGTAAATCGCTATATAGGGGAATCGTTGCGCTTGGTGGAGGTCTGCGCTCTCCGAGTGCTTTTCTAGTTTAAAATATTTTCAAAGGAAATAAAACAATGTTTTTTTTTCCTTTCCACTTTCTCTTTCACAAAGCTCTCTGGATGGTCACAGCCTGGACTGTCCCAGTTCAGGATTTCAGTACAGTACTAGGGAGCAATGAGGATTCAAAAACTCAACCTACACAAACAAATGGAAATACGTTAACTGGGTCAACAACATTGAGCTATGATGGTAAAGAGACCACTCAGGTTTATATAGGAATATCAGAGCTGATGGAAGAAACAAAAGCAACCTCACTGGAGGAAAATCAAACTCAAGCCACTGCAAATGAAAGTACTGGTTCTCATGCTACGCCTGTGACTGGTGCCCAAAAATGCTGCAAAACCAGCCAATCACCTAATTTGACGACAGGCCAGTCAGCCTCTTTATCGTCAATGGGCAACACACCTTCAGCTCATGAGACTCCCGCATCAACAGTCTTTGAAAAGATCTCTGCAAAAGCCATGCTGGTGACACCAAAGACTTCACCTGACAAAGGACACAGCACAAGCACCAGCATTTCCTATTCATCGCAAAGTGATCAGACATTAGCAAGCACACCCTTACACAAATTCCAAGAAAAGACAAAGGCATATGAGCCAAAGTTAAACCTAACTGTATCTGACAAGATATCTGAGATAGTCACACAACAAAATTCATCAGCTGTCACTGAAATCAAAACCACAAGTTCAACTCTGGCCCTGTCACCACCAGCAGATGCAGATTACATTGATAACGTGGTAAACACCAAATCAGGAGACTATTTTATAAATGGTTTAATGGTTATTCCAACACTAAGTCCAACAGAAAGGACCTCCACAATAAAAGAATCCACAAGTTCAGCCAAAACAACAACGTCCAACACCTCTAGTTCTTTCCAAGCAAAAACACTGCCTGACTTGACAGGGATCAGTACGGAAACTCTGTCATTTACTGGCAGTGACACTTCCTCTTCCACGTACCAGACATCAGTTGACAGTCAAAGTCACCTCACAATGCATAGTTCACCTGCAGGTATTTTAGCATCAACCGCTACATCAAATCTAAAGATGCTATCTACACAAACTGGAGCCTCCTTTACAAGTCAACGTACAAACTCAAGAACAACAGTTTCAACAGAAGCCTCAGCAATGTCGGCAACAGCAAACACAGCACTACACACAGAAACACCATCAAAAACAGTGCCTTTAGAGACCACTGACACCAAATCCTCAACACAGACAAAAAACACAGACACAACACAAACGACAACAGCAGTGGTTGTTACAAAATCCACCACAAACCCAATACACAATACACAGTTGGCACAAACATCGACAACAACTTCCCCAATATTAGGATTAATGAATACACCAACAGCACACAGAACAGAAACATCATCAACACACATCAGAACCTCAACAGCTAACTCAGAAAGGTTACCAAGTCCAATATCTGTAAAATCAGAATCAGCGGATGTTGACATACAATTATCAATATCAGTGCCCCTCACAGGTGAGATACAAAGTACAAAAACACAAAAAACAAAACCAACACAATCAGAAGACAACACGGGAGCAAATTCACTGCAATCACCTTCTCAGTTGAAAACTGCTTCTTTTGTAACAAGACAATCACCAGAAGAGTCCTCAACCAATATTCATTCACCTTCACAAAACTCGTTTACAACATCTACAGCGGGAACAATCATAAGTTTAACCTCTTCATCACCACAAGAACCGACACAAACTGCAACTGTAACACAGTCAGAAACAGGGGGTGAAACTGCAGATTCAACGACAAAATCAGAGGCTCCTCCATCGCCAGCCTCTATGGCAACAGGACTTACAACTACAATAACCTTGGAAACTGTGAACCCAGAAACACAATCACAGCCAACTCCACCTACAGCCAATATTCATCTATCTACAGACCTCACGTCCACACATGCAGCTGAGTCCACAACAACAGTGACCACGGCAACAACATCTCCCTCCACAGACTCTGTGACAGGAACAGCCATGATAACACATACGGAAACAAGAACGGAAACTACGTTATCTGCAACAGCATCAACACAAACAACACTGACAGGTGCAACAGAAATTTCAACTACAAGAAATCAATCTGCAACTCCAGGAAAAATTTCAGCATCTGTAACAACAGATGTTATTACTTCACATACACTAACATCAGCATCACTCACAACTTCATCAGAAACTAATCACACTCGGTCAACAACGCAAAGAGCAACTGTGACTGAATCAACACAAATGACAGCCACAGGACAACCTACAGGATCTGCAGAGACCACATCCTCAGCAACAACAGCAGAGTTTGCTTCATCTTCAGTAAATCCAACACACATAACACCATCTTTAGTATCAACACCACAAACAGCCTCTCCAGAGGGAGAATCCAAGACTTCAACTAGTGTGTTACAAAGCAAACACACGCCTTTACCAGCACCAGCTACAGAAGAGTACACTACATCAAAGACTGCAACAAATTCAATTACATCACTGATAAATGGTTCATCTAATGAAGTAACATCATCAGACACAAATCCGACACCAACGTACTGGGCAACACTTTCCCAAGTAACACCAAAACAACTGGAGACAACAGAACAGCTGGAAACAACTCATCACAATTCATCAGCTCTGACCACACCTCCCCCACAGAGTTCAGCATCTTCCATCACACCATCAAGCCCTTTGGGATCAACCATAAACACCACTACCATCACCAAACCACATGAGGATAGAACATCACAAAGAACACAACCAACTAGTGGGTCATACCTCCAGAGTAAAACCTCAGACAGCCCTTCATTCTCAAACTCACCGTCGGTTCACCACCACTCAACAACAGAAGCAGAACCCTCAACTGGAATTTTACCCCAGACTGAGAGTACGACAAATATGGTGACAATTTCAGCGACAGCAGGAATAACTGGAAATTCTTTAGGAGTTGCATCTCAAAACACAGTGACAGCACACCCGAGATCAGACTCATCGACAAAACAACAGAACACAAGTTCACTGCTGTCAACTTCTCAGTTAAACACTGCTTCTTTTGTAACAAGACAATCACCAGAAGAATCCTCTACCAATATTCATTCAACTTCACAAAACTCATTAACAACATCTAGAGCAGGAACAATCATAAACTTAACCTCTTCTACACGATCTGCCAAAACAGGGATCATAACACAAACAGATACTGCAATATCAACACCAAACAAACAAGACAAAGTCCCATCTGTTACCACATCACCATCCCAAAACAGTTCAGTGCAAATTACATCCAATGTAACAGTGTTACAAACAACTGCTACAGAAATAACAGAAACGTCCCCAATGACAAAATCAACCACTTCACACACAACAGAGCAGCTCACGCCTACAACACGAGATACTGGATCACAACCAACTGACAGTGGAACAGTGGCTCCGCTAACACAGGCAACATCAGCTGTGGTTTCATCACCACAAGAAACGACACAAACTGCAACTGTAACACAGTCAGAAACAGGCGGTGAAACTGCAGATTCAACGACAAAATCAGAGGCTCCTCCATTGCTAGCCTCTATGGCAACAGGACTTACAACTACAATAACCTTGGAAACTGTGAACCCAGAAACACAATCACAGCCAACTCCACCTACAGCCAATATTCATCCATCTACAGACCTCACATCCACACATGCAGCTGAGTCCACAACAACAGTGACCACGGCAACAACATCTCCCTCCACAGACTCTGTGACAGGAACAGCCATGACAACACATACGGAAACAAGAACAGAAACTACGTTATCTGCAACAGCATCAACACAAACAACACTGACAAGTGCAACAGAAATTTCAACTACAAAAAATCAATCTGCAACTCCAGAAAATATTTCAGCATCTGTAACAACAGATGTTATTACTTCACATACACTAACATCAGCATCACTCACAACTTCATCAGAAACTAATCACACTCGGTCAACAACGCAAAGAGCAACTGTGACTGAATCAACACAAATGACAGCCACAGGACAACCTACAGGATCTGCAGAGACCACATCCTCAGCAACAACAGCAGAGTTTGTTTCATCTTCAGTAAATCCAACACACATAACACCATCTTTAGTATCAACACCACAAACAGCCTCTCCAGAGGGAGAATCCAAGACTTCAACTAGTGTGTTACAAAGCAAACACACGCCTTTACCAGCACCAGCTACAGAAGAGTACACTACATCAAAGACTGCAACAAATTCAATTACATCACTGATAAATAGTTCATCTAATGAAGTAACATCATCAGACACAAATCCGACACCAACGTACTGGGCAACACTTTCCCAAGTAACACCAAAACAACTGGAGACAACAGAACAGCTGGAAACAACTCATCACAATTCATCAGCTCTGACCAAACCTCCCCCACAGAGTTCAGCATCTTCCATCACACCATCAAGCCCTTTGGGATCAACCATAAACACCACTACCATCACCAAACCACATGAGGATAGAACATCACAAAGAACACAACCAACTAGTGGGTCATACCTCCAGAGTAAAACCTCAGACAGCCCTTCATTTTCAAACTCACCGTCGGTTCACCACCACTCAACAACAGAAGCAGAACCCTCAACTGGAATTTTACCCCAGACTGAGAGTACGACAAATATGGTGACAATTTCAGCGACAGCAGCAATAACTGGAAATTCTTTAGGAGTTGCATCTCAAAACACAGTGACAGCACACCCGAGATCAGACTCATCGACAAAACAACAGAACACAAGTTCACTGCAGTCAACTTCTCAGTTAAACACTGCTTCTTTTGTAACAAGACAATCACCAGAAGAATCCTCTACCAATATTCATTCAACTTCACAAAACTCATTAACAACATCTAGAGCAGGAACAATCATAAACTTAACCTCTTCTACACGATCTGCCAAAACAGGGATCATAACACAAACAGATACTGCAGTATCAACACCAAACAAACAAGACAAAGTCCCATCTGTTACCACATCACCATCCCAAAACAGTTCAGTGCAAATTACATCCAATGTAACAGTGTTACAAACAACTGCTACAGAAACAACAGAAACATCCCCAATGACTAAATCAACCACTTCACACACAACAGAGCAGCTCATGCCTACAACACGAGATACTGGATCACAACCAACTGACAGTGGAACAGTGGCTCCGCTAACACAGGCAACATCAGCTGTGGTTTCATCACCACAAGAAACGACACAAACTGCAACTGTAACACAGTCAGAAACAGGCGGTGAAACTGCAGATTCAACGACAAAATCAGAGGCTCCTCCATTGCTAGCCTCTATGGCAACAGGACTTACAACTACAATAACCTTGGAAACTGTGAACCCAGAAACACAATCACAGCCAACTCCACCTACAGCCAATATTCATCCATCTACAGACCTCACATCCACACATGCAGCTGAGTCCACAACAACAGTGACCACGGCAACAACATCTCCCTCCACAGACTCTGTGACAGGAACAGCCATGACAACACATACGGAAACAAGAACGGAAACTACGTTATCTGCAACAGCATCAACACAAACAACACTGACAGGTGCAACAGAAATTTCAACTACAAGAAATCAATCTGCAACTCCAGGAAAAATTTCAGCATCTGTAACAACAGATGTTATTACTTCACATACACTAACATCAACATCACTCACAACTTCATCAGAAACTAATCACACTCGGTCAACAACGCAAAGAGCAACTGTGACTGAATCAACACAAATGACAGCCACAGGACAACCTACAGGATCTGCAGAGACCACATCCTCAGCAACAACAGCAGAGTTTGTTTCATCTTCAGTAAATCCAACACACATAACACCATCTTTAGTATCAACACCACAACAGCCTCTCCAGAGGGAGAATCCAAGACTTCAACTAGTGTGTTACAAAGCAAACACACGCCTTTACCAGCACCAGCTACAGAAGAGTACACTACATCAAAGACTGCAACAAATTCAATTACATCACTGATAAATAGTTCATCTAATGAAGTAACATCATCAGACACAAATCCGACACCAACGTACTGGGCAACACTTTCCCAAGTAACACCAAAACAACTGGAGACAACAGAACAGCTGGAAACAACTCATCACAATTCATCAGCTCTGACCAAACCTCCCCCACAGAGTTCAGCATCTTCCATCACACCATCAAGCCCTTTGGGATCAACCATAAACACCACTACCATCACCAAACCACATGAGGATAGAACATCACAAAGAACACAACCAACTAGTGGGTCATACCTCCAGAGTAAAACCTCAGACAGCCCTTCATTTTCAAACTCACCGTCGGTTCACCACCACTCAACAACAGAAGCAGAACCCTCAACTGGAATTTTACCCCAGACTGAGAGTACGACAAATATGGTGACAATTTCAGCGACAGCAGCAATAACTGGAAATTCTTTAGGAGTTGCATCTCAAAAAACAGTGACAGCACACCCGAGATCAGACTCATCGACAAAACAACAGAACACAAGTTCACTGCAGTCAACTTCTCAGTTAAACACTGCTTCTTTTGTAACAAGACAATCACCAGAAAAATCCTCTACCAATATTCATTCAACTTCACAAAACTCATTAACAACATCTAGAGCAGGAACAATCATAAACTTAACCTCTTCTACACGATCTGCCAAAACAGGGATCATAACACAAACAGATACTGCAGTATCAACACCAAACAAACAAGACAAAGTCCCATCTGTTACCACATCACCATCCCAAAACAGTTCAGTGCAAATTACATCCAATGTAACAGTGTTACAAACAACTGCTACAGAAACAACAGAAACATCCCCAATGACAAAATCAACCACTTCACACACAACAGAGCAGCTCATGCCTACAACACGAGATACTGGATCACAACCAACTGACAGTGGAACAGTGGCTCCGCTAACACAGGCAACATCAGCTGTGGTTTCATCACCACAAGAAACGACACAAACTGCAACTGTAACACAGTCAGAAACAGGCGGTGAAACTGCAGATTCAACGACAAAATCAGAGGCTCCTCCATTGCTAGCCTCTATGGCAACAGGACTTACAACTACAATAACCTTGGAAACTGTGAACCCAGAAACACAATCACAGCCAACTCCACCTACAGCCAATATTCATCTGTCTACAGACCTCACGTCCACACATGCAGCTGAGTCCACAACAACAGTGACCACGGCAACAACATCTCCCTCCACAGACTCTGTGACAGGAACAGCCATGACAACACATACGGAAACAAGAACAGAAACTACGTTATCTGCAACAGCATCAACACAAACAACACTGACAAGTGCAACAGAAATTTCAACTACAAGAAATCAATCTGCAACTCCAGGAAATATTTCAGCATCTGTAACAACAGATGTTATTACTTCACATACACTAACATCAACATCACTCACAACTTCATCAGAAACTAATCACACTCGGTCAACAACGCAAAGAGCAACTGTGACTGAATCAACACAAATGACAGCCACAGGACAACCTACAGGATCTGCAGAGACCACATCCTCAGCAACAACAGCAGAGTTTGTTTCATCTTCAGTAAATCCGACACACATAACACCATCTTTAGTATCAACACCACAAACAGCCTCTCCAGAGGGAGAATCCAAGACTTCAACTAGTGTGTTACAAAGCAAACACACGCCTTTACCAGCACCAGCTACAGAAGAGTACACTACATCAAAGACTGCAACAAATTCAATTACATCACTGATAAATAGTTCATCTAATGAAGTAACATCATCAGACACAAATCCGACACCAACGTACTGGGCAACACTTTCCCAAGTAACACCAAAACAACTGGAGACAACAGAACAGCTGGAAACAACTCATCACAATTCATCAGCTCTGACCAAACCTCCCCCACAGAGTTCAGCATCTTCCATCACACCATCAAGCCCTTTGGGATCAACCATAAACACCACTACCATCACCAAACCACATGAGGATAGAACATCACAAAGAACACAACCAACTAGTGGGTCATACCTCCAGAGTAAAACCTCAGACAGCCCTTCATTCTCAAACTCACCGTCGGTTCACCACCACTCAACAACAGAAGCAGAACCCTCAACTGGAATTTTACCCCAGACTGAGAGTACGACAAATATGGTGACAATTTCAGCGACAGCAGCAATAACTGGAAATTCTTTAGGAGTTGCATCTCAAAACACAGTGACAGCACACCCGAGATCAGACTCATCGACAAAACAACAGAACACAAGTTCACTGCAGTCAACTTCTCAGTTAAACACTGCTTCTTTTGTAACAAGACAATCACCAGAAGAATCCTCTACCAATATTCATTCAACTTCACAAAACTCATTAACAACATCTAGAGCAGGAACAATCATAAACTTAACCTCTTCTACACGATCTGCCAAAACAGGGATCATAACACAAACAGATACTGCAGTATCAACACCAAACAAACAAGACAAAGTCCCATCTGTTACCACATCACCATCCCAAAACAGTTCAGTGCAAATTACATCCAATGTAACAGTGTTACAAACAACTGCTACAGAAACAACAGAAACATCCCCAATGACAAAATCAACCACTTCACACACAACAGAGCAGCTCATGCCTACAACACGAGATACTGGATCACAACCAACTGACAGTGGAACAGTGGCTCCGCTAACACAGGCAACATCAGCTGTGGTTTCATCACCACAAGAAACGACACAAACTGCAACTGTAACACAGTCAGAAACAGGCGGTGAAACTGCAGATTCAACGACAAAATCAGAGGCTCCTCCATTGCCAGCCTCTATGGCAACAGGACTTACAACTACAATAACCTTGGAAACTGTGAACCCCAGAAACACAATCACAGCCAACTCCACCTACAGCCAATATTCATCCATCTACAGACCTCACATCCACACATGCAGCTGAGTCCACAACAACAGTGACCACGGCAACAACATCTCCCTCCACAGACTCTGTGACAGGAACAGCCATGACAACACATACGGAAACAAGAACGGAAACTACGTTATCTGCAACAGCATCAACACAAACAACACTGACAAGTGCAACAGAAATTTCAACTACAAGAAATCAATCTGCAACTCCAGGAAAAATTTCAGCATCTGTAACAACAGATGTTATTACTTCACATACACTAACATCAGCATCACTCACAACTTCATCAGAAACTAATCACACTCGGTCAACAACGCAAAGAGCAATTGTGACTGAATCAACACAAATGACAGCCACAGGACAACCTACAGGATCTGCAGAGACCACATCCTCAGCAACAACAGCAGAGTTTGTTTCATCTTCAGTAAATCCGACACACATAACACCATCTTTAGTATCAACACCACAAACAGCCTCTCCAGAGGGAGAATCCAAGACTTCAACTAGTGTGTTACAAAGCAAACACACGCCTTTACCAGCACCAGCTACAGAAGAGTACACTACATCAAAGACTGCAACAAATTCATTACATCACTGATAAATAGTTCATCTAATGAAGTAACATCATCAGACACAATCCGACACCAACGTACTGGGCAACACTTTCCCAAGTAACACCAAAACAACTGGAGACAACAGAACAGCTGGAAACCAACTCATCACAATTCATCAGCTCTGACCAAACCTCCCCCACAGAGTTCAGCATCTTCCATCACACCATCAAGCCCTTTGGGATCAACCATAAACACCACTACCATCACCAAACCACATGATAGAACATCACAAAGAACACAACCAACTAATGGGTCATACCTCCAGAGTAAAACCTCAGACAGCCCTTCATTTTCAAACTCACCGTCGGTTCACCACCACTCAACAACAGAAGCAGAACCCTCAACTGGAATTTTACCCCAGACTGAGAGTACGACAAATATGGTGACAATTTCAGCGACAGCAGCAATAACTGGAAATTCTTTAGGAGTTGCATCTCAAAACACAGTGACAGCAGACCAGAGATCAGACGCATCAACACAACAACACAACACAAGTTCACTGCAGTCAACTTCTGAGTTAAACACTGCTTCTTTTGTAACAAGACAATCACCAGAAGAATCCTCTACCAATATTCATTCAACTTCACAAAACTCATTAACAACATCTAGAGCAGGAACAATCATAAACTTAACCTCTTCTACACCATCTACCAAAACAGGGATCATAACACAAACAGATACTGCAATATCAACACCAAACAAACAAGACAAAGTCCCATTTGTTACCACATCACCATCCCAAAACAGTTCAGTGCAAATTACATCCAATGTAACAGTGTTACAAACAACTGCTACAGAAACAACAGAAACATCCCCAATGACTAAATCAGCCACTTCACACGCAACAGAGCAGCTCATGCCTACAACACGAGATACTGGATCACAACCAACTGACAGTGGAACAGTGGCTCCGCTAACACAGGCAACATCAGCTGTGGTTTCATCACCACAAGAACGACCACAAACTGCAACTGTAACACAGTCAGAACAGCGGTGAAACTGCAGATTCAACGACAAAATCAGAGGCTCCTCCATTGCCAGCCTCTATGGCAACAGGACTTACAACTACAATAACCTTGGAAACTGTGAACCCAGAAACACCATCACAGCCAACTCACCTACAGCCATATTTCATCCATCTACAGACCTCAATCCACACATGCAGCTAGTCCACAACAACAGTGACCACGGCAACAACATCTCCTCCCACAGACTCTGTGACAGGAACAGCCATGACAACACATACGGAAACAAGAATGGAAACTCAGTTATCTGCTACAGCATCAACACGAACAACACTGACAAGTGCAACAGATATTTCAACTACAGGAAAGCCATCCACAACTCCAGGAAATATTCAGCATCTGTAACAACAGATGTTATTACTTCAATACATTTACATCAGCATCACTCACAACTT